>CAUYLG010070036.1:0-92328 GCA_963573385.1 Cacajao melanocephalus
ATGTGCCACATTTTCTTTATCCAGTCTATCATTGATGGGCATTTAGGTTGGTTCCAAGTCTTTGCTATTGTGAACAGTATTGTGAAATTCCTGTGTCTTTCCTGAAGCCGCTGAAACTAAGATGCTTATGAGGCAGGTCACCCACCTCCCTCTCATTCTCCTTCCCTTCTTGCCTGAGGAATTTATGTCTGTCTTCTCGTCCTGATATCTAGATATCCAGGCATTACTACATTGTTTGGTTTCAATAACTGCCTTTCATTACAGAACTAGATTCATTTATTCATTCATTCTACAAAAACTAGAAGAACATTGAGGCCGGATCTGAATTCAATGTCAGAATTGTCTTTAATTGGTTCTATCTGATTTCAGAGATTTGGGGTTTAAATTTAATGACTAAGCATATAAATGTAATTTTATGCAAGAGAGTACCTTAATTCCAGCCCTTATTTAATAAAGTAATGACATAATGGAATGACATGATATCATTTTATCTAGTTTCATCTAGAGAACTATGGAAGGAGAAATAGCAATAGTTGAAAAAAGGAGGAAGGCTGCAAATATGCAGAGGCTGATACGCTTCTCAGAGTCATCTGTTATTAACCAGTAGCAGTGGTGATGGTCTTTTAAAAAAAAGAAGTTTCTGTTGCTTTTAAAAAGAGATTTCCAATGGGAAGCCTGTGAGTACTGACTGGCTTCTATCTAACATACGCTTCCTGTTTGGTTGATGAAAAAGAAAAAAAAAGCCAAAAATAAAAGGTGCATTCCAGAACAAGTAGCCATTTTAGCAACTGGTGGAGGCAAGAAAATGCAGTCTAGTTTCCCGTTGTCCCCAGTCTAGAGCCATTATTAAAGAATTTAATGTCACAGAAGCTATATTGCAAATAAACACTCGCATTCCTTAGGAAACATTTGAAACTTACTGGTTTGACCTTAAAATTTAATCATTCATGAGGAAATCAATCTTTCATGTGTTTTCACATATAAAACACTCAAGTCCATTGTCAGAATCCCAATAGTGTGGAAAGAAACCCACCAGGCCAGGCTTCTCATTGCCCATTCTTTGCTGAAATATCCATTGCATTTGCTAACTGTGAAACTATGGGTAGGTTACTTTTTTTTCTGAACACTGAAGATGCCCCAGCTACAAAGGATAACAATCTCTCTCCCAGGGGTCGTGGTAAGAGTAAAATTAGGCAACATGTAGGACGGTGCCTAATGGAGTGGCAATCATTTATTCATTCATTCAAGAAATATTTGATTGGCCACAGTGCAAGGTGCTAGGGATATCAACACAGGAGGACACTTCGCATTTCCCCTCATTCCTCCCTAACGGTGCAGCACAGACAGCCCACTAAAACTGGGGAGGCCCCTGCTGCTCCCTCTCCCTCTCTGCTCCCCGAGTCTGTGAGAGGCATTGCTCCAGCCCCCAAAGAAAGCCCTCCCCCTACAAATTCAAGCAGCTCCCTCTTATCCTGATGCCCTGACCTGCCTGCCCACGAGGAGCCCCCTCCCTGAGCCTGTAAGACTTTCCTTCTCTCCTAGGACATGGGCTATTGCTCTAGATTTCACATCCCAGTGCTGGCCCTAGGCAGCTGAAAACAATCACCCGGGAAACTCCTTCACAGGCAGATTCCCTGACAGCCCTGGATCTGTTGGGAACCAGGTGATTTCGATGTGAAGCCAGGTTTGAGAACTGCTACTTTCAGTTACATTCTTTTTGTTTGATCTTCTCAGAATCAGCAGGCATTATTCCTCTGCTCCTCTATCCAAGATCTGACCCTTCTCATCTGTGTGTTGCCAGTCTCTCCTCTTTAAAGCTTTGCTACCAGCTCCTTCTAACCTCTTGCACAGAAATCTCTACTCGCCACTGTGGAGAGTGAAAAAGGAATGGGTTTTTATGTATTTCTCTCCAGCTCCTGGCCCTGCGCCATGCAGAGTATATGCTGTACATTGGACTTTCGGGACACTTCTCTGTTAAATTCTAAGCTTATGTCTGGTTTCTCCATGGTGAGTAAGCTCTTAATCACATTCCCTATTGTACCTTCTCAGATGAAGGAGCAAGAGGAGCAACGGATCACAGGGACTTTTAAAATGTCCTTAAACTTGATTAGTTCAATCTTTATTATGGCTATGGCATGTTTCTTACATTTACATACAGTAAAATCCACCTTTTTAAAGGTAGAGTTATATGTGAGTTTTGATAAACAAATATATTCAGGTAGCCACCACCATAATCAACACACGAAGCACCCATCACCCCTAGATTTCCCTTACACTCTTTTAGTCCCCCTCATCCTCTACTCCCAGCCCCTGAGAGCCACTGATCTGATTTCTGTCCCTACAGTTTGCCTTTTTCCGCAATGTCATATGTCATATAAATGGAGACATACAATATGCTGATCTGAGCATTTAGATCATGTATTTAAAAAATGATTAGAGTAAGGGCTGGCTATGGTGACTTAATTTTTTGGTTTCTGACACCTATAACCGGATTTGACCTGTGTCATTCTGTGGGTCATGATCCTTTTTGCAGAACCTGTGATCTATTAGAAAATCCAGATGAGGCAGGCAGTTCCTGTTGTCCTTCATTTAGAAAAGACAGAAGAACAGCGCCTTTTATGAAAGTCAAGTTACAGCTTCCTAATTTTCTCTCTTATGGACAAAATTTTTCCTCCCCCTGCCCCACCTATCCTCTTACCCACCGTCCTTTGCAAATTCCCATCTCTTATATTGCCCAATAATTGGGGCGTGGGGGGTGGAGGTGAGTCACTGCTGCCAGACCAGGAGGAAAGCAAGCCTTATTTTGCTAAAGGCTTCAGCTGCCACGGCCTGAACCTCAGTAAGTATTTTCTGCTGTTTCCTATCACTACCGTCTTCCCTTTCCTTGAGAAGCAACATAAAGATAAAAGAAAAATACTTGATTTTATAGCATGCCGGAATATTACGATGCTTCTGAAAAGTGTGGGATTTAAGGTTTCTCAAAAAAGAGCAGAGGAGGAAGTGGGAAAACAAAAAGGAGGAGAAGGGGAAGAGAAAGGGTAGGAGGAAGAAGAAAAAACCATCATCCGAAACTGAGTATTAGCGGTAACTCGTGCTCTGAGAGTTCTACCCAGCAGTAGAACCCCAAAAGGAAAATCAGCGAACATTATTATATTTTTTCCCAGATCCCAGAGAATCATCTGTTCCATTCAGAAATAATCTGTATTGACCCACCCAGTCTCTGTGTCTCTCTCTGCCTATAGCATCAAGGCCAGTAACCCTTTCTGTGCTAATCCCATTATTAATGCCATCCACAACAAGCATAGACATCGTCTTCATGGAAGTAAGACACCACGTGTAAAGTTTCTTCTGCACCCTCCAGCCTCTCAGAGCCCTCCCTCTAAGTCAACAATATCAGAGGTGCTTAACTCAGATACACCAGGAGGCTCAAAGCCCAAACACCGAAAAAAAAAAAAATCAGACTCACTCCTGTGCTGTGTGTATTGCCCACGGGTGGGAGGATGCAAGTACAATTATGTTTTTGAAAACTCCAGTCCGGATATTGGCTTTTCCTTGGATACTTTTGTGTGGCTCTCCCTATATAGCCAGATCCGCCGCCGCAGCCTCGCGCTCCGCTCCGGGTTTTGCGTCCTCCCCTCACCTGCCTTTCAGTGGTGCCGGGTTTGATCCCGAGAGCCGTGGACTCCAAGCCGCCTGCGGGGACTCGGGCCGCCGGCCGACAAAGGACGGTCTTTGCGGGTTCTGAAGTCTGACCCGGCCAAGGGAAAGCCACCTGCATCACAAAGCGAGGGGCACACCTGAGCCGGGGCTGGCGGGAAGAGGCAAGTACCGCGCGCGGGCTGGCGCCCACATGGAGCTGCCGCCCGGTGCATGGGGTGCAGGGGTGCGCGGCTCCAGACCGGGGGGCGCGGGCGGCGGCGGCGGCGAGGAGAGCGTCCGGGTCACTAGAACTGGATTTTGACACCTCTGCAAGCAGTGCTTTTGGTCAAAACATTTCTGATGCTTGATCTTGTCTCTGCAAGGTTGGGGGTTCTTTGGGGAGCAGGATTACCCTGGGTGTAAATCAGAGCGTTTGGGTTTGCATTTGAAGCACTACCAAGCCTACTCCACAGGGTCACCGCACGGGGAGCAAGTAAAGGGAAATGAGAATCTGGGAGAGTGCTGCTTCGTGCAGTGTGTGTGTAGTGTGTGTGTGTGCAAAGCTGAGATTGACATGGTGTGAACTGTTAATTGTGTCAGTAGAATTCTTGAGACCTGTTTAAAAAAGAGGACTTGCTTTTTTATTAGAACAAATTAGTTGCTGTTATAAGGATACTAATCAGTAACAATACTAGTAGGTAATGCTCTCTAAGTAGACACACCCCAAAAGTACGTGAAAAGTATCCAAAATAGAGCGTACTTTCACGCTCCTGCAAAACAAATTAGCCCTTAAACAGAATAATTAACATCCTGAGGGAAGATGAAGCATATTGGTTCCTTGAATCATTATGTTACAGTTGAAGTCATTGGTCCTGTTTGCCGTTTTCCCCCAAGGAGTAAAAACTGCATCCAATTGCTTGTTTGGTTTCCTCTTTTGAAAGTCAGCATCGCGTTTGGTTATCCATGAAGACGGCTTTAATATTTCACCCTTGCATTTGGCAGACAGCTCTGGACTTGCTCTTCTCCCCTTGGGGACTGAGTCCCACTGGCAGTGTGTAGAGAATAGAATTGATTCTCGCTTTTTCCTTGCATAATACCTAATCATCACCATTAGCATCAGATGTTCACAGCCTTCTGAACAGGTGTCGTTTCTTCCCACATATTCTACTGATTTGCATCATTAACAATGGAAAGGAAGCCCTTCTTTTGATTAAGAATCCAAACAATTAGGAGAGCATGGATTCTTTCTGGGTATTTATTAAGGGGAGTCTCTACCAGATCTAGGCTGTGTTTAATCAGATGAGAGAGACTAAGAACAGAAAGTGTAATTACTGCCTCTCCTGGCCCATCTTTACTTTTTCCAGAAACGGGGGATTACAAAATTATTTGTAATGTTACATGGACACTCGGAGCTCTTCTAGTGCAAGTCAAGTTTATTTCACAAATGGGAGGTCTAGACAGCCTTTGTTTCTTCTGAATGGGTCTGCAAGGCCAAGGGTCCAGATTCTGACCCACAGTTACTGCTGATCCAGGAATTCCATGCACACATGATATGCCGTTAGCTCTGATGCTGGAGAAGTACCATGGCGGCCAGTCAAGATCCGAACCACCGCAGGTCTAACTTGGGAAAGGCTCATTCCTCATGTCTTTTCCGCTTCTACGGTAATAGTACTGTGCCTCTTGCCAGCCCACACCTACTCATTTGAAATGTTCACTTTGCAAGTTCACTACATTTAATCAATTCAGAGGATTTCTTTTTTTTTTTTTCCATCAGTAGCTGAGTCCCAATCCATAATAGTGTGTTAAAAGACTTTCTTTTCTGTGGAGTTGCTGGCTCTTATTTAAATCTCAAGGCTGCTGAAAGTCGGTAATAGAACCAATAATAGCAACCATTACTCAAAAGTCTGTTTACTGTTAACTATACTAATTAACTATTAAGTATCCTTATTTTCCCCATCAATTTTCACTGCATTCTTAGGAGTTACCTGACATTATCCCTATCTTACAGATCAGAAAACGGAGGCTTCAGAAAGATGAAGTTACTAAGCCCAATATCACTTACCTTCTAAGGTGGGGAGCAGGAGCCAGGTTGATCCCACCCCTAAGCTCATGGTCTCTCTATACTACTTTAGTATACTACTTTAGTATAGAAATGTTCTAACTTTCACATTCCCAGATGTTTGAGCTCAAGATAAATTTTAAATAAACTAGTGTGGCCTTGATGTTCTCTCGCTAGTGAAAGGGTCTACAATTCTTTCGGCAAAATGCATTGGAATTATGTTAAACCTTCATACACTGCCAGTAAGCACTGACTCCTCAAAAACCATACTCCACATTCGACCCAATCTCTAACTTTGTGAGAGGGTAGGATGCATGGAAAGAAGGCAAAGGAGAGTGGCTCATGACCCCCAGAGTTGTGCCCTGTGGAGCTGAGAGGAGGGTAGGGAATTGGTGGAGCAGAGGCTTAACCAACGAGTCTGAAAGGGAAGAGTGTTTTATGTCTTTAATTTCTTCTTGTCAGAATCAACCAAGCCCAGAGCTATTTACGTGGTGAGAAGGGTCTCCCATGGAGACGCCTTTCCAGTGGCCTTTCAACTGTCTGCTGCAGTGGTTTATCATGTCTTCAAAACAGGCTCGCCACCAGGCTTCCAGCAGGATAATACAAATGTAAAATTCTTGTCCTCAGTAAAAAGTCAGAAAGGATGACCATTCTGCCACTTGCATCATTTTAAAATCTGTATTCCTGAAAACTGGCCTCTAATTTATTTCTGTATAGTCCAAGGTATTGATTTGAAAGTTAGGGGCTAGCATGAAATCCAACATTTCTCAACTTTTAAAAAATTCCTTAGTATTTTGTACTTTCTCGTTCTCATGTATCCTGTAAGTGTTCCTTCTGGTTACTTTTTAAGGCATGGCTGCGGAACTTCAGAGGGTTCAGGGAATAGCCTCCATTATCATCCACTTTTCATTCTAAAATCTTCGTGTATCTGTGCGTACATGCACAAGCCTTTCCGTGATTGCACTGCTTTTACAAATAATCATAGTCAAAATATGCTTTTTAATGCTGCTAGCTCAATTTTTATCTCTTATTCCTTTGAAATTGGTGATCCTTTGGACAGGGACTAAATTAAAGCTCAACACTGACCTTCCTTGTGGCCACAGGAAGACAAGGCCTGCTAAACGAACAAATACTGTGATCAATATTGCGCAGTGGCTTCAGGGAAAGGGGAGGTTTTAACCACTTAAAGTAAGCCCTTTTAGAAACAAAAACAATTTCAGTGAAAAATGCTAATCTTAAACCTCTCCAACTAAATGTGCTTAGAGAATACCAGCCAGAGTTTTCTTTACAATGGTAAATTACTTTCCAACAAGAAAGGGTTCTCAAAGTGCACATTTGTGACATGTCCCATAACACACCACAAACTCTATTTGTCCTCCAATGGTCAGTGACCTTATTTTCCCAGGCAAAAGTGGCCACGCCCCAATGCCAACTAAGCCTTGGTACCAGCCCACACTGGTGCTTCTCAGACTCTAGTTCATTTGAGCATTTGTCAGTGTATTTTATTTATGTTTCGATGTCCGGTCTGTTCATCTTCAATACAGGACTGGGTCATATTCATCTTTCCGTCCTTTGCTCGTCCACCTTCCCTTCTTCTGTTTGAATATTTTCTGTAGTTGCTCCATTAATCAGTAATTGATTAATTAATTGCAGAAATGTATTTCCCGAGGCGCAGACAGGTCACACCTCAGAATGCTACCTGCATTCGTAGATGTGATCAATCCATAATTGTCAGGAGACTTTGTCAATCTGGAGAGGTGCTGAAAAAGGGAGACAGGAAATGTCAACTTTCAAAGATACTCATTTTAAAAAGTAGTTTCCAAAAAAAAGCATAGACTGGCAAAATGATGACTAACAAAATTCTGGAATAGACTAGTAAGTAGGTGATATGTGAGAATTCAGAGGAGAATCGTGTGATTTGCATAACCCCACATAAGTTCCCCAGAATCAAGCCATCCCGTGTGGACCATATGTCTTTTTTATACGTAGGTTCTGAGACTAGTGAAAAGGGGACGATTTGAGATTTGAGATTCGTAACTCAGTGTTGTGTTCTGATCAGCCTGGAATTGTAGCTTATATGCTAACCACTGCATACAGCCTGAGGGCTCCTGTAACTGGGCTACAGCCAATTGATCACAATCTAATGATACCCTAGGAGTGCCCTGGGTGAGAGCACTGTCCAGGGCAAACGTTATAAAGCCTTGTCAGACGGTCTTCACACAGCATTTCTTGATTTTAGCAGAGCCTTTGACTCAATCTGACATAGCATATTTTTTCATTTATTTCACAGATGTTTAAGTGTTTATTCAATGTCAAGCATTGTATTAGGTGTTCAATCAGTGTTTGTGGCTCTGAAGTGTTTGTGGCTCTGAAGCAAATTCTGGCTTTGTTGATAATAAGGAGAGCAAAACCAAGTCAAAAATTGATTGCCTAAAATTTTCTTTGGAACTGCAGGAAGTCAATTGATTGATTAACTCATGTGTGTCCAGGTCTCTGGGGTACACTGTATGCTCCCCCATTCACTCCAGTCCTTGCTCAAAGTCCTTCTCCAATCACTCTCTCTATAAAAGCACCTTGCCCTATCATTTCCTATTCCCTCATGCTGCTTTTTCTTCATGCACATTTCACTCTCTGCAACGATCTTATTCACACAAGCCGTCCTGTCACTGCCTGCTCTCTGCCCACTTGCTTGGAATGTGGTGTGAATCTGGGGAGGCATTTCACAGGGCTGGGCCTTTTGTTCCTGGCTGTTAATTCAATATGTCTATCAGTGACAATTGTTGTCATTCCTGCTAATCTAATTTCCAGATGATAGAAAGTGAGGAGGCATAGATGGCATGATAAATAAGGGAATCAAAATGCACATCAGCAGCATATGCGAAAGCACTTTGATAATTGGAGAATCATAATTAAATGTAAGTTATCATTTTTTTAAGTGGCTATAAATCTAAGCCAAAACCCACAAAATGAAAGTATCAAGGTTAAATATAAGCTCATGCATTTAGGTTCAAGAAATCAATTACACAAATTCAAGATAAAGGAGACCTAAGAGGGCAGCACAGTCCATGCCGTGATTTAGCCATGAGCTGATGACTCTAGGGCCACCACACAGTCTCCGGGTGGTAGAGCCAATGCTGGAAATTCTTCTAATGTTATCAGGAAGGCCACACGGTGGGGTGGACATTGCCATGCCAGAGCATGGCCAGTGGAGGGTCACTCAGAACAGCAGCAGGAATTGGGGCCTTTAGCCTGAAGGAGAGGACTTGGAGAGGTGGGGACCCATCTTTAAACCTCTGTGGGATTCACAGGGAGAAGAAGGGCATGTGTGTGCCGAGGGCTAAGTTAGAACCGCTGGGTCCTGGGGAACAGATTCCCATTCAAAGTAAGGAGAATGATGGTAGCCCAGGGCCAGAACCCCATAACCCACAGCATTTGGATGAATACTGAGCACTGTCACTAGATTTTTTTTTTATTAGTATTTAAGTTCTGGGGTACATGTGCAGAACCTGCAGGTTTGTTACATAGGTATACATGTGCCATGGTGGTTCGCAGCAGCCATCAACCCATCATCTACATTAGGTATTTCTCCTAATACTATCCCTCCCCTAGCACCCCACCCCACAACAGGCCCCCATGTGTGATGTTCCCCTCCCTGTCTCCATGTGTTCTCATTGTTCAACACCCACTTATAAGTGAGAACATGCAGTGTTTGGTTTTCTGTTCTTGTGTCAGTTTGCTGAGGATGATGGTTTTCAGCTTTATCCATGTCCCTGCAAAGGACATGAACTCATCCTTTTTTTATGGCTGCATAGTATTCCATGGTGTATATGTGCCACATTTTCTTTATCCAGTCTATCATTGATGGGCATTTGGGTTCTTTTAAGTACTTATGTTGATAGCTCATGGTAAGTTTTTCCCCACATACTTGACAAACAAAAAGCTAGCAATGTCATCCATTCCCAATAGGTTTTTAGTTTTATTAATTTTATAAGTCCATGAAACTCTGAAATCTAGAACATCTAGAAGTAAACAGAACACAATTAACAGCTCCCTGGCCAAACTCCAAATGCAAATGGTTGATCTTTTATTCACCCAAGTCCAAGTTTCATTTACCATTGTCTATACTAATATAATAGATCCTAATAATAATTCAGACAACATTAACAATATTTATCTGATCATGTGACTCAAAATGGCATGGATATTACCAGGAAGTGCTTAAATCCTGGCACATTGCTTAGAAACACTATTATCAAACTCTGTTTGACTATATTCTTTGTAACTTTTTAACTTTTCATGTATCCCTCTAAGTAAATCTTGTCATAGAGAAGCTAAGAGCATTTAGAGCAGAGATGTCCAATTTTTTGGCTTCCCCAAGTCACAATGGAGGAAGAACTGTCTTGGGCCACACATAAAGTAACACTAATGACAGCTGATAAACTTAAAAAAATAATCACAATAATTCTCATAATGTTTTAAGAAAGTTTACAAATTTGTATCGGGCCATATTCAAAGCTGTCCTAGACTGCATGCAGCCTGGGGGCTGCAGGTTGGACAAGCTTGGTATGGAGCATTTATTTGATGTGTTTAACTCCTGTCCCAAATATCTTTCCCTAGAATACTCAAAGCTTTCTTCAACCTCAAAGCCTCTAATTCTCTGACCCTTCCCATTCTCACTACCATACACCTCCTTAAGCAGGTCATATGCCAGGATCCTTCAGTATAACCACTCCTTTGCAAACATCCCTAACTTCCCTGCTTTCCACGCTCTTTTCCATATTTGCTTGGCAAACCCATACCATTCCAAAACCCAACCACTCCCTACTCTACACCTGCACCTGAAAGTTCAACACTGTTACGCACATATACAAATGAGCTCCCTGATTTTACTTAAATTTTTGGTCACAAATCCCAATGAGGACTCACTATCACCTGACTGTACTCTGTACTTTGAGTATAGCATTCCCCCCTTATCTGTGATTTCACTTTCTGTGGTTTTAGTTACCTAAGGTCAACTGTGGCCTGAAAATACTAAATTGAAAATTCCAGAAATAAGCAATTCATACATTTTAAATTGTGCATCATTCTGAATAGTATGGTGAGTTCTTGCTTTGTCCATTCTGTCCTGCCTAAGACCTGAACCATGCCTTTGTGCAGGTACAGGCTCTCCACCCATTAGTCACTTAGTAGCCATCTCACTTATCAGATCAGCTATCTCAGTAACACAGTGCTTCTGTGTTTGCATAACTCTTATTTTACTTCAGAATGGCCCAAATGCAAGGGCAGTGATGGTGGCAATTCAGGTATGCCAAAGAGAAGCCATAATGCACTTCGTTTAAGTGAAACGGTGAAAGTTCTCAACAATAATGAAAGAGAAATAATCCCATGCTGTGGCAATTAAGATCCATGGCAAGAACAAATCTAACCATGAAGTTGCAAAGAAGGAACAAGAAATCCATGCACAGTGTATGTATATCTGCAGTTTCAGCCATCCACTGGCAGGGAGGAGGGGGTCTTTAATATGGTCCCTACCCAAATCTCATCTTGAATTGTAGCTCCCATAATTTCCACGTGTCATGGGAGGGACCCAGTGAGAGATAATCGAATCACAGGGGCAGTTTCCTCCATACTGTTCCTCATGGTAATGAATAAGTATCATGAGATCTGATGGCTTCATAAGGGGTTTCCCCTTTCACTTGACTCTCATTCTCTCTTGCCTGCCCCATGTAAGATGTGCCTTTCACCTTCTGCCATGATTGTGAGGCCTCCCCAGCCATGTGGAACTGTGGGAACTGTGAGTCCACTAAACCTCTTTTTTTTTTTTTTTAAATAAACTAACCAGTCTTGGGTATGTCTTAATTAGCAGCGTGAAAACAGACTAATACAGTCTTAGAATGTATATCCCAAATATACATTTTAGCAAAGGGTAAATTGAGTGTACAGTAGTTCATTCAATTTATCCTTTGCTAAAACTTTCATTTCATTCTTTCTCCTCCCTCTTCTTACATCCCCATTTGCCAATGATGTCTTTCCTTTTATAGTTCATTAATCCAGAAACAACTGGAGAGCCACTCAGTCATCAAAACTGCAGCCTACCCACTGCCTCTATATTCTCTGCCTACATGAAATCTCCCTGCCAAAACCACTTCCCATGCTATGGATTCCATTCAGTCTCACCTTTTCAAGAGCTTTAGTTCCAGCATTTACTTTCACTCACCTGAATCGTCAATTACTCCCTCTCAAACAGACTTAATTCAATAGCATACAAACATGCTCCTGTATCTCATAGTAAAGAGAAAATTCTCCCATGACCACATGTCCCCTTCCAACTATGGGCCTATTTCTCTGCTTTCCTATACATAAAAAGTTCTTAAAAGAAGTTTTTGTAATTGTTTGTAAGTTGCTGACATTACTTCTCAGTGTTTACTTCAACCCACTTCAACCAGGTTAGTCTCCACCATTCCATTGGGACTAGCCTTGTCAAGATCATCAGTTACCTGCTGGTTGACAACAACTGCATTTAACACAGATGACCTATCCCTCTTTATTCTCTTGGCTCCTGCAACACCACAATCTCCAGATTTTCCTTCCAACCTACTAATAGTTACTTCATGGCCCTTTGCTGCTCTTCTTTAGCATCAAATGTTGACATGTGCATGGGCTCTGTCCCAAAGCCCCTTCTATTTTCTTCATCTTTTCAAAGAACCTGCTTTTTAGGTTTCTGATTTCTGTAATTTTTATTTACTTTGCAATTTCATTAATGGCTGCTCTAATTTTCATTATTTCCTTCCTTCTACTTACTTTATCTGTTTAACCTATTTTAGGTTGCAAAACTGACCTGTTGAACCTATTTAGTTCTCTAACACTAGCTGATTAATTTTCAATTCCTTATTTTCTAATATGTGCATGTAGGGCAATAAATCTTCATCTTAGTTGCATTTTAGTTGAAATGTTCTATAAATGTTTAAAGAGAAGAGTATACTCTGTCTTAAGAGTATATACAACTCTATACATTTCCACTGAGTAATGCTCTTGTTCAAGTTTTGCTTATTCTTATTTCTACAGTTTTTATCCTTAGAGATGTTTATTAAAAATCATCTATTTGCCGATTTCTTTATAAATATATCACTTTTTTGTTTTATATATTTTGGACCAGGTTGTTATCTATGTATAGCTTCAGTATGTATAGCTACAGTAATATATCTCCTTGTTAATGATATCTTTAATTATTTAGGGTAATGGCCTTTATCTCTAATAATGCTCTTTATCCTATTAGTCTGATATTAATATTGATATGTTAGATTCTTAATGATCTTTTTTTTAACCTGTCATTGTTAGCAAGCTTTAGTCGCTTTAAAATAGCTAGAGTTAGGTTTTAATAGTTTTTACACAAGCTGAGAAACTATTTTTTTAAATACAAGAGTTTAATCCTTTTATATTTATTTTCTGATTATCTTACCTCGTTTTTTCTTTTTCTTCCATCCACTGGATTTACTTTTCTTCAGTCTTCCTCCTTACTGCAAGCTGCTATAAAGTTATACATTCAGTTTTTATTCTTTTAGCTATATTTTAAAATGCGTAATGCATAAAATGGTCCATTTCCATCATCCTCCCCAATAACTGAAGACTTCAGAATTTTTAGCTCCAATGTTTCCCCTGCCATTTTCCTTTTTTTTTTTTTTTTGGTTTTTTTGAGACAGGGTTTCACTCTGTTGCCCAGGCTGGAGTGCAGTGATATGATCATGACTCACTGCTGCAACCCTGACTTCCCAGGCTCAGGTAATCCTACCACTTCAGCCCCCTGAGCAGCTGGGAATACAGGCGCATGCCACTATGCCCAGCTAATTTTTTGTAATTTTTGTAGAGACAGGTTTCGCCACGTTCTCCAGGATGGTCTTAAACTCCTGGGTTCAAGTGATCCATCTCACTTTGGGAAGTTTCTGCTTCTGGGATTGATAACAGGTGTGAGCCACAGTACCCAGGCATTTTCCGTATTATTCTTATCCAGCATTTTGTCTCACCTGATTTTTTCAACACCCTAAAAATAAGCAATTGCTCTTTTTTGGCAGTTTTACAGTCAGTGGTTGTTTATATCAACCTGCAGCTTCTTTTGCATACAATCACTTCTTGCATCCAACTTCTTTCCTCTACATTCTACTTCCTTCTCCCTGAACTACATTTTTTGGTAATTCAAATGTAAGAACACACAGGTAGAAAAATCTTAGTTTTTATTTGTCTGAAAATACTTTTATTTGTCTTTAGTCTTTTTTTTTTTTTTTTTTTTTTAAGACACAGTCTCTCTGTCACCCAGGTTGCAGTGCAGTGGTGCAATCTTGGCTCGTTGCAACCTCTACCTCCTGGGCTCAAACAATTCTCACGCCTCAGCCTCCTGAGTAGCTGAGACTACAGGCACCCCCAGCTCTATTTCTAATAGAGACAGGGTTTCACCAGGTTGGCCAGGCTGGTCTCGAACTCCTGACCTCAAGTGATCTGCCTGCCTTAGCTTCCCAAAGTGCTGGGATTAAAAGCGTGAGCCACTGTGCCCAGCCTAATCTGTCCGTATTCTTGAAGAATCATTCAGTTAAGAAGAGAATGTGAGACTGATATTTTCTCTCATGTTCTTTAAAAATATTATTCCTTTTAAAAAATATTTGTTATTGCTGATAAGAACTGTTTTCTCTGTTATTAAAATTTTCTTTCAGTTCTGACTTTGCCATTCCACTAGGTATGAATCTCCTTTTATTTATTCTGCTAATATTCACTGTGCATCAATCTGAAGACATATCTCTCTCCACTTCTAGATAACCCCTAGCCATAATCTTTCAAATACTGCCTCTCGAAGATTTCCTCTATTATCTCCTCCTGGATGTCTAGCAGATAAATGCTGCTCTTTCTCATTCTGTATTCCATATTTATTAACCAGTCTTTAATATCCTCAATCCCTATTTCTCTATGATTCATTCCAAGTCATTTCCTCAGATCTATACCAGTCCATCAAGTCTATCTTTGGCTGGGAATAATCTGCTGCTTAATCACTCTATTGAGTTTTAAATTTCAATGACAACTTACTTCATTTCTATAATTCCTATTTAGTTCTTTTTCTAATCAGCTTATTTCTCTCTTCATTTCTTATTCTTTTATTATGGTACTTATTACTGCCTTTAAAACTTTTTAAACAAATTTATATTCTGCTTTATTTCAGATAGTTCAGATACTTGCATTATTTCCAGTTCTTGGGGTGGTATTACTATTTTTTGTATTTGTCAACTCTCTCCACAAGTGGTTAGTTTCCTCATCAAATCTGTAATTTGGTTTTTTTCAGTGACAGTCCCATTGGTCCGAGATTTTTAAAGTAATTCTACTAAGGACTTTTTCACTTGTTTCTACCAGAGTCTGCCATAGTCGTGAAATTTTTTTCATGTTAATTTCATAGTTTGGGGTTTCTATTCGGCATATAGCATACAGCTGATGTTTTCATTTATTTAGAGTAACCATTTAAGTTTAAGTGATGCCCCCCTTAAACTTAAGGCTTTAGGCAGAGGAAAAGCTTCCTTGTCAACTCCCTCAACTAAGGGGCAAAGTTTTTTCTAATTTTTATACAGGGAGACATAGCTATCAAGGCTTTGAGCCTCATACAGAAGGTTCATTTCCAGTTCCCCCAGCACAGGCAGTGCTGATACCATATTTCCTGTCCCCAAGATAGTGTTGGAACTACATGTCCCAACTCTCATGCTAGATCAAAAAGCCCCGAGGAATGCCATTATGTCAGCTTGTGCTCACCATTCTGGCTTTGATTTCTCTTCATTCTTTTGTCCTTTAAAGCTCAGTTATGTAGTTAATAAACTTTCAGAAATTATATTTTAAGTCTATCTACCTATTAGCAGCAAGAAGAAAGGGAACCATGTTAATTCAGTCCACTGTTTTTGGTACTCCCCCAGTTTTCCTGGCTACATATTCTCTCTAGGTGAATTTACCCAGTCATGTGACTTTCAATATTATCTGTATCATGTGACTCCCAAATATCTCTACCTATGATCCTTCCTTGAATTTTAGACTTGTGTATCAACCAAATGACATCTCTATGTGGATATCTAATAGGCACTTCGAATTTCTCATAGCCAAACATAATTTCCAAACCTCAAATTTGCTATCACAGAATTGCTCATCTCATTAAAAGGTTCTACATCTAAAAATCAATTAGTTATTTTTGGCTTCCTTCTTTCTCATCTTAACTCCTCATATCAAGTCCCATAAGCAAATGCAGTCAACCTTAGCTCCAAAACATATGATCCCATTCACTTATCTGTACCTTTATCTTTACCACTAAGACCAAGTTGTCATCATCTCTTACTTCAGTACAGCAACAACCTCCCAACAATTTTCTCTGCTTCTCATTATTTTACATTCTCCTTGCCCCTAAAAATCCTGCCCACAACAGCCAGAATAAATTGAGACATAAATTAGGTCATTTGTGATTATTTTCATTACAATTAAATATCTCTAATATAGTCTTTCCACCACACTTAGAAAAAAAGGCTTAAACTCCTTACCTTGGCCTTCAAAAATCCCTATAGGATCTGACCCCTTGCCTTCCTTCCTGTCTACCATCATTTCATACTACTCTCCATATTATTTAGTGTAGCACAGACAACGAAGTTTTTTATTCTGTTCATCAAATACACAAAGTTTACACCCACCTGATGTACTAGGTGTTCTCCCTGCTTGGGAAATGTGCATTGAAAATCACAATGAGCAACATATACCCACTAGAATACCTAAAGTAAAAAGGATTGACAACATCAAATGTTGACGAAGAGGTAGGCCAGTTTGGCCAGGCATGGTGGCTCATGCCTATAATCTCAGCACTTTGGGAGGCCGAGGCAGGCGTAATACCTGAGGTCAGGAGTTCAAGACCAGCCTGGCCAACATGGTGAAACCCTGTCTCTACTAAAAATACAAAAATCAGCCAGGTGTGGTAGTGGGTGCCTATAATTCCAGCTACTTGAGAAACTGAGACAGGAGAATCACTTGAATCCAGGAGGCAGAGGTTGCAGTGAGCCAAGATCATGCCACTGCACTCTAGCCTGGGCAACAAAGAGTGAAACGTCGTCTCGGACAAAACAAAGCAAAACAAAACAAAGAGGTAGTCTAGTCAAGACTCTCATGCATTACTGGTTGGAGTGTAAAATGGTACAACCACTGTGGAAAATATGAAAGGTCTTCAAAATGTTCACAAAAATACGTATTATTAAAAAAAAACTATACATGAATTTGAATTTGTTGGTACCAAAATAAACTTGTACTAACTTGTTATAACATGTATGAACAGAATCTAGTTTGAGGCACTAAGATAAGACACCAGTCTGAAAAGAGTCTCTAAAAGAGCAACATGAATTCTACTAAAATTGAAGAACATCAAATTTATTATTATTCTTGGGTGGAAAAATGGTGAAATCTTTTATCTTTTACCAAAAAAATGTAGCAACAATATCCCAAAGAAATCAACATTTACAAATGGATAACTTGTTTTAAGAAGAACTGAGACAATATTGAAGATGAAGCCTGCAGAGGCAGACCATTGACATCAATTTGCAAGAAAAAAAATTATTCTTATTCACGCCCTAATTGAAGAATACTGATGATTAACAGCAGAAATAAGAGCCAACACTATAGACATCTCAACCGGTTCAGCTTACACAGGTCTGACTGAAAAATTAAAGTTGAGCAAACTTTCCAGTAGTGGGTGCCAAAACCAGTGCACCCAGATCAGCTACAGACAAGAGCAGAGCTTTCATTGGAAATTTTAAACAAATGGGATCAACATCCTAAGGCATTTCTTGGAAGAACTGTAACAGGAGATGAAACATGGCTTCATCGGTATGATCCTGAAGACAAAGCACAATCAAAGCAATGGCTACCAAGAGGTGGAAGTAGTCCAGTCAAAAGCTGACCAGTCAAGAGCAAAGGTTATAGCAACAGTTTTTTCGGAAGGCATAAGGCAGTTTGCTTGTTGACTTTCTGAAGGGCCAAAGAACAATCACATCTGCTTAGTATGAAGGTGTTTTGATAAAGTTAGCCAAAATGTTAGCAGAAAAACATCCAGGAAAGCATTATCAGAGAGTTCTCTACAACAATGCTTCTGCTCATTTGTCTTAACAAATGAGTAATTTTGTGACATTCAATGGCAAATCATTAGGCATCCACCTTAAAGTCCTGATTTACCTACTTCTGACTACTTTTTGTTTCCTAATCTTAAAAAACTGTTAAAAGGCACCCATTTTTCTTTAATTAATAATGTAAATAAGACTGCATTGACATGATTAAATTCCCAGGACACTCAGTTCTTTCCAGATGCATTAAATAGCTGGTATCATCACTTACAAAAGTGTCTTGAACTTGATACAGCTTATTTTGAAAAATTAAGGTTTTTTTAAATCTTTTAATTCAACTTTTCCACAAACTTTTTGAAGTCCTCTCATACTTTGTCAGTTTCTTATACATTTTAAAATATGCCTTTGCTACAACCCAACATCCTACTTCTATATATTTTACCAAAAGAAATAAAAACATAAGTCTACAAAGACTTGTACAAAAATGTTCATAACTGCTTTATTCCTAGTATCTCCAAACTGGAAATAATGCAAATGTTCATCAACAGGATAAATATATTAAATTTTGGTATATTCATATACTAGAATATTCCTCACAAAAATGAATAAATTATGGATACATATAACATGGATGAATCTCCCAGACAAGATAAGTGAAAAAAGTAGAGAAAATACACTGCTTGATTCCACTTATATGAAGTTGTGGAACAGGTAAATCTAATCTACCATAAGAGAAATAAGAAGAGTTGCCTTTAGGGGAGAGTGCTAATTTAAACAAAGGCAGAAGGAAACTTTCTGAGATGATGGAATTGTTCTTTATCTTGATCAGAGATGCCATATACTTTTACCAAAATTAATTAAACTGTATTCAAAAAAAAAAAAACCTGTGCATTTCCCTGTACGTAAATGTTATTAACCTCAATTTTAAATACCTACCCATTAACCTTCTACCTGGCAATATCAACACCTGTAATTTATATGCCTGGTTTGTATGTAATCACTGGATGTGTGCACACTTGAACCCAGAAGACTCACTGGTGCTCCAAGTGTCTGTGGCAGACAGAAATCCAGTATGGAGCTTCTGGTGGGTCACTTATAAAGGGAACCACAGTGCAGACCTTCAGGATTTTGGAGCAAAGGTATGCCATTCTCTGCAGATAACTATTCTCTTTTGAGGAAGCAGCTAGTAGCTTACTACTGGACTCTAGTAAACACTGAGCAATTAACCATAGGCCACCAAATTACCATTCAACATAAGCTTCCCATTATGAGCCGGGTGATGTCTGATTCATCAAGACAAAAAGTTGGACATGCACAGCAAGATTCCACTATAAAGTCAAGTGGCATGTATTAGATAAGGCTTGAGCAGGTCTTGAAGGAACAAATTAAGTTGCATGAGATGCTCCTGACCCATAGTCTTACCCTGCTACACCGATGTCTAAATCAACAAGTATGGCCTCATGGGGAGTTCCCTAGGACCTGGTGATGAGGAAAGAAAACAATGCAAGTCTTATTCACAGTTGGTTCTACACAATGTGCTGGTACCACTCAAAAGCAGACAGAGCACTACAGTCCCACTCTGGGGTGGCACCAAAGGAAGAGTATAGGAGAACTTTGGCCATTGTACCTGGTTATTTTGCCTAGAAAGAGAGAGAGCATGGGGTATAAATCTATAGAGATGCACAGACTGGTGCTAATGGCTTGGCTGAATGATCAAGGACTTAAAAAAGAGTATGATTTGAAAATTAATAACAAGGAGGAAATCTGTGAATAGATCTCCCTGAATGAGCACAGCATATGGAGATCACTGTTTCCCATGTGAATACTCCAAAAAGGTGATTCATGCTGTATACATCAGTCAGTCTCTTCCTCCAGCCACCCATTCTTGCCCAACTGCCTCATGAACAAAGTAGCCATGTTAGCAGGGATGAAGGTTATGCATGGGCCCAGCAACATAGATGAACATTCACTAAGGCTAATCTGCCAGCTTCATGGAACAACACTGAGCTCCCAAAATAGCACCACTCCTGGGGGTGGCAGGCGGCAGAGGTGGAGTCAGGGCCCTGGGGAGGAGGAGAAAGTTATCCAGTTATCCGGTGACAGGTTGATTATTTTAGACTATTTTCATCATAGAAGGGAAGGTGTTTTGTCTATTCCCACTGGAACAGATACTTGCTACAGACATAGATTTGTCTTCCATGTCCACAATGCTATGCCAAAACCTCCACTGGTGGACTTACAGAATACATTTTCGCCATCATGGTATTTCTTCAGCATCACGGTATTCCACACAGCATTGCTTCTAAGCAACGAACTCATTTTATAGCAAACGAAGAATGAAAACAGGCTCATGCTTGGAGAATTCACCAGTCTCACAATATCCCCCAATACTCTGAAGCAGCTGTCTGGATAAAATAATCTTTTGAAGATTCTGTTTTGATGCCAGCTGGGTGATAACACCTTGCAGAGCTGGGGTAACATCTTCCAGGATGCAATATGTACTCTAAATTAGTGACTAAGATACAGTGATATTTATCCTGTAACCAGAATTCACAGGTCCAGGAATCAAGAAATAGAAATGGGAATAGCTATTCTTACTATTAACCTTAGTGATCCACTAGTGAAAATTTTTTTCTAGTCCCTATAACTTTTGAGTTCTACTGGTCTAGAAGTCTTAGTGCCTATGGAGAAATGCTTCCCCCTGGTGTCATAGTAATGGTCCACTAAACAGCTAGTTGAAACTGCTTCATGGCAGTGAATCAATAGGCAAAAACGGAGGTTACCATACTGGCTGGGGTGCTGATCCTGACTATCAAGGGAAAATTGGGTTGCTATTACATAATGTCTGTAAGGAGGAGTATATCTAAAATGCAAGGGATCCTCTGGGCCACTTCTTCCTACTCCCATGTCCTATGGGATAAGGCAATGGAAAACCGTAATAACCCAATACAGGCAAAACTTCTGATGGCCCAGACTCCTCAGGAATGAAGGATTGGGTTACTTCACCAGGCAAAGAACAATAATCAGCTGAAGTGTTTGCTGAGAGCAAAGGAAATATGGAATCAGTAGTTGAAGGAGTTAATTACAAATACCACCTACAACCACATGACCAGTTGCAGAAACAAAGCCTGTAATACTTATGAATATTTCTTCCTTATTTTGCTATAAATATACTTGTATATATATTAACCAATTCTTTTTTTTCTTTTTGATTTCCCTTCCCATTTCCCTATCATTCAACATCAAAGTATTAACATTAGCTAACTCTTTATGTTAATACTGAAGTTACAGGGAATAAGAAGGAGAGACTGAAAAATGAGCATCACCTAAAGATGGATAAAGAGACTTTTGTATCATGTTAAGCTAAAGATTCTGCTATTATATTTATCTTAAGTATGGTTAAGAGAAGTGTGGCTAAATCTCACACTTAAAATGATGGCCAACCTGACAAGGGGTGGGTTATAATGACTTCCAATGTGTTAACTTAGCTAAACTGGGACTCTGTTTCCCAAAATTCCCTTTTCTCCATGGTCCTAGGCTAATATCAGCCACAAGAGAAATTTGCACAGGATTGAGAAGGCTGAAATGAAAACAGTAACCATTTATATGCTCTGAAGGTCACTGTAGGGCCAGACATAGCAGCACTCAGGCTTGACATAGCTGATGTGCTGGCATGTCTCATGCAGCTCCTTCAGCTCCCGCTGGAACATTTGCTTCAGGTGCTCTGAATTCTGGTCCAGATGCGTGGGCAACTCTCCAATGAAGGGCACCAGCTTATCCTCCAGGTCACCCATCTTAGAAGACAGAAGGCAGTGAAAGACACGAGTTCCAGTTTGTCCTCACAGGTTCTAATTTGCTTTTCTCCCCCACTTTACATTCATCTTTCCCTCCTGACTGCTGGCCCTGAGGATTTCAGCCTCTTAATACCAGACTCTGAAGCAGCAACTATACACAGAATGCTTAACCAGCTCCCACAATTGTATAAGTATAATCCCTTAGTAAAAGCTTTATATCACTTATAGAATTCTGCTTCCCTGACTAAATTCTGATGTGATAAATTAAATTGCAATGTTCTTACTTCTAAAAGGTAACTGAACATGAGATTGTATTTCTAATTTAAGTCACCATTATGTAAACCTGACCAAGGTGAAGTTAATTCCTCTGAATAAAAAAAATACCTATCAAGCATACTTTAAGAAAGATGAAGAAAATATCTTTCCTTAAAGGGAAGCAGGACAAACAGAGAATTAGAACTTCTCAGCTCTCATCTGTAATCCTGACACTTTTGAAGGCCAAGGCAGGCAGACTGCTTGAGCCCCAGGAGTTTGAGACCAGCCTGGGCAACATGGCAAAACTCTGTCTCTACAAAAAATACAAAAATTAGCCAGGTATGGTGGCTCACACCTGTATTCCCAGCTACTCAAGGGGCTGAGATGGGAGGAGCACTTGAGCGTGGGCGGTCTAGGCTGCGGTCAGCCATGTTCCCATCACTGCACACCAGCCTGGGCGACAGGACAAGACCTTGTTTCAAGAAGAAAAAAAAAAAACTTATCCTAACTCTACTTCTAGCTCATCAAGCTATTATCTATCATTTCTAAGGGGCAAAAATAAAAGCATTATGATTCAGAAAAGACAACAGTAGAAGAATACTATATTCCAGCATACACAATGACAGTATGAAAATTATCTTCAAGCTGTAAATCTCTGACTTAAGACTTGCCTTTATATTTGGGTTCAGTAAAATTAATGCAGTCTCAAGAGAGAGATTCCATTAGCATGTTTAAAGCAGTAATCATTTCAAGTACATTTATACTCAGACTCAAGAATGGATGTATTAAAATAAAGAAAATGGTAAGCATGGGAAAAAGGCAAGCCCAAAGAACATGAATTTATTTGTATAATCACTGTGGAGTAAGAGAAATGTATCCTGATCAGAAACTGTGAATTTTCTCATCATTTTAGTTTTGATTCCTTGCTTCTTTGATACCATTACTGAACACCTATTATTACAAAAGTATATTATATAAACCTATTTATGTAAACCCAACAACCATCCAACCTGGTGTGTATTATCTTTGTTTTACAAATAAGGAGACACACCCAATGTAATACACTTTTAAAAGGCTGAGCTGGGAATAAACCTCAGGAATATCCTGTCTACAAAGTTTGTGCTCTTCCAAACATTATGTAACATGGCAAATATGTCCATTCCCACTGAGGACATCTATGTCACTAAACAACTCTCCTCTTCTGCACTTGCTCTAATTCCCTGCTCATCAAGCCAACCGCAGATTAATTCAGCTTCACAGTGGCTTTCTTACACTTAAAACAAGCATTCCAGTAAAACAGAAAGTCATACCTCATGTTGTAAATGTAATACTTTTTCTTGGCATAAAAAGGAATAAATCCATGACTTAAAATATAGAAATTAAAAAAATGAAAACCATGCATAATTCAGGAACCCTGAGATGCACTTGAAACTGGCAAATTTACTTCTTCCAAGCTTTAATTAAATGAAATAATTAACAGCAGCCATCAGCAGCTAGCATTTCTACTAGGTGTCAGGTACTGTTCTAAGGGCACTCTATGTGTTCAATTAGTTAAACAAAACAACAACTGAATAAGGTAGACACTTGTGTTCCATTTTACATGTAAAGAAAATGGAAGGTATAAGGAAGTTAAGTGGCTTCCCAAGGTCACATCTAATAAATGCTAGAGCTAGGATTTAAACCCAAGGACTCCAGTTTCAAAGCATGGGCTCTTAACCAAGAAATTACACTGCCTCTACATCTGAATTGTGGTATACAAAGGACAATTGCTCCTATTCCCCACACAAAGCCGAGGGCAGAGATAGAGGGGGCAGACAGGGAGTGGCTGAGCCTGTATTTTAATTTTAGCGGTACTGCTCCCTAAGATGCTCCCTTACACCCCCAAAAGCTATTCTGGGAGGGCTTTCACTACTGCTTGCCAGGAGATATTACAAGCTGGTAATAAAACAGCTACCTAAATTATCTAAAAATACTGTGTTAAATTCTTTTCCAAACTTCCTAGTTCTTTCAATCTCACAAGTACAAAAACACTACAGCAAACTCATGCCAGAAATTACAATAGGTGTTTGTTCTTTATTTATTATGTGTTAGTTTTTTTTTGAGATGGAGTCTCACTGTCACCCAGGATGGAGTCTCAGCTCACTGCAGCCTCTGGCTCACAGCAGCCTCTGTCTCCCAGGTTCAAGCAATTCTCCTACCTCAACCTCCCAAGTAGCTGGGATTACAGGCACCCACCACCACATCTATTAATTTTTGTATTTCTAGTAGAAGCAGAATTTCACCATATTGGCTGGACTGGTCTCAAACTCCTGACCTCAAGTGATCTGCCTGTCTCGGCCTCCCAAACTGCTGGGATTATTGGCATGAGCCACTGTACCCAGACAGATGTTTGTTCTCTAAATCATTACATTTGATTTAACACTCTAGTAGTCAGAGCTTTACTCTAAGACCTTCAGTTCAGTTATATTTAGTAAATCTAACAAAATCCAGTAATTATTTCCTAATACAAGCTAATAATCGTATCAAATTAATTTTTGAAGTCAATTAAAATTTTTACTAACTTTAACTTATGAACATGAACCTCTCTCCAATATACTTCAGATGTTCTCCAAAAAGTGACCAGAATTTAAAAAGCAAATACCTTATCTATTTAGCATCACCTCATATTCTTAAAATACTTCAGTATTTCCAAGGAATAAGTGAGTCTTAATTGTATATAATTACTAAACATCCAATGAGTTGCTACTATGTATACAGCACTGTGCTAAAGTGTTGTAGGAAGAGGAATGCATTTTATTGACTATCTTTGCTGTTTTTAATCCAGCACAGCAAGCAGTTCTGCAAAGTGCAAGCACTGCTGTTTGCTTGATACAGGAGTCAGTAGTAGTGTTCTTGGTGTCAAGGAGTTTGCAGCATTATGTGTGGGACAGGCTTAAGAAAATCACAGTACAGCTTGACAGTACTGTCATAAATTACACACGAAGTAGAGTTAACAACTGATAAATACTTAATCCTGGCAGAAAGGGGAGTAGAGTCTCTTCATTGACATACTCTTTCCTCTCCTTGTTTTTTTCCCCTCCTGGAGAGGGAGGTAGAAAGGAAAGGTGGATGTGATCAACCAACCTGGTTCCAACCTTGTCTACCCAAGACTTTCTTCCGTAGGATGTTCTTTGGGCACTGGTAGTTAACAACTCACTAGTAAGCCAATTCCACTGGTTTAAACAGTGGCTACTAGTATATACTTTACTTCCTTCTAGTTTTTGGTATTTAGGCAGTACAGAAAGAATCTAGAGTGGCCAGAAGGATCAATGGCATGATTTAGTAGTGCTATTCAGTTAATAAATAATTTCTGTAGGGAAAAGTACACAAGTACTTTAGGTAAGTAGGTATCAAAATGAGATGTACTAGTAAGAGCCATAAGGAAAAAAGGTTAATGACTTGATCCAAGATAAACTAGCGTATTCACAGCTTTTTGCTTTCTATTCCTATAGTTGCTTTTCATCATTAAAAACAGGTTGGAGACTACCTTTACAAAGCAATAATATCCCTCCTTAAGTAACTGATGAGACAGTAATAGAAAGATAAATCTAACCCAGAACACAGCAGTAGCTAAATAATCTTCCCCTTTAGTTCAACTATATTCATTATTGACTAAAATCACAGAGACCAATCACCATTAAAGAACAATGATATACCAATTCTATCATGTGCTAAATCCTTCTCCTAGCCCCTTTTTATCATCCTATTCTTCTGCCCTAAATCTAGAGAAACTTTAATTTCTAGTCTACTAAGTAATTGCTTTATGGTTACTATGGGCATCTGTAGAGCTTCTGAGGCCTCCAAGACTAGTTCTTGCTGCTGTGTGCAAGGCCCTGCCTACTCCCCAGCCAGGACCTCTTACTAAATGCTGCCCTCCTCAGGGCGATGCTTTCCTCTTCTCCACTTCACATTCAGGGCCTTTGTGCAAATGCACCTTTGCCCAGAATGCCCTCCTCTTCCCACCAACTCAACTTTCCACAGAGCCACTAGGTGAAGGAGTACTTATCATTCAAGCCTTATTTCAAAGGCTTTCTTGAGCACCTGGCCCACCTCTCCTTCCTTCTTTACTCTGTGTTCTAATCAGCTGGATGACAAGGAACTATAACTCTCTACTGTACTTGTTTGTCTCTGTCTATCTATCTCCCACTTCAGGCTCTGAGTCACTGCAGAGCAGGGAGCAGGTTTCATTTGCCTTTGTATCCCTATCATTTTCAATTGTGATGAAGTGAATAGAAAAGGAAATAAAAGCAAGCCCTCTTTTCAAATTGTGAAAGCAGCACTGCTGAAGCTTTTCACTTGTTTAGTACCTGTACTAACCTGAAACAGTGGTCAAAACAGTATTAAATAATACTTTCTCGGGAGAAATATTCAGCCTCTAACTAAAGGCACTGTCTTAGTCTGTTATCTGTTGCTATAACAGAATATGGCAGACAGTAACTAATAATAAACAAATTTATCTAGCTCATGATTCTGTAGGCTGGGAAGTCCAATATCAAAGGGCTGGCATCTGGTGACAGCCTTCAACCTGCATCATCCCATGGTAGAAAGGCAGAAGGGTAAGCAAGTGTGCAAAAGAGAAAAGCACTATGGGCAGGGCTTGTTTTATAACAACCCACTATCGAGATAACTAACCTGCTACTGAGAAAACATTAATCCATTCATGAGGGCTCTGACCTTATGACCCAATCATCTCTCATTAGGTCCCATCTCCCACCACTGTTGCATTGGGTATTAAGTTTCCAACACACACTTTTGGGAGGCACATTCACACCACAGCAGGCACCATATGGTAAACTCTTTTTTCTGTTGCCATCTCCCTTCCCACTTTATTGTTAACCACATAAATTTGAGAGAAGAGAGCAGAAGAACATGAAATTCTTCTTTTATCCCTTTCTTATATCTTATACCTGTGACAACCACATGCATGTACCTTATTACCTACAGAAAATTTCCTGGTGTTTTCTACTGTTGTCATCACCTGCAAAAGGACTGACTTATCATTTCTTCCATCCTACTTTCTAAAATAGAACCATCAACTATAATTGTGTTTTCATTTTCATCATAAGATGAGGTTAATTGTAATGTAATCATCATCATCACATAAATCAGTGTTTTTCAAAACCTAGCCAGTGGATATCTGTGTATGAATTACATAAGGGTTAGGAGAAAGAGATTCCTAGACCCCACCTGAGAAAAACTGAGAAAGATCATAGAATGGGAGGGAGCAGGAGTTAGGAAATGCAAATTTGAAACAATCTCCTCAGGTGGTTCATAAACTCACTGTATTTGAGAATAAATAAATAAAACAGACCTTGGTTTATTAAATTGTTGAGTACCAAAAAATATGCCAAACACTATGCTAGGTAATAAAGGATATATAGAAGTAATGTTGAAAGTGGACCACGGCCTCAAAATATTTTCAATTTAGGTAGAAAGTAAAAGTGCATGCAAGAAGTATATACACACAACAATTAGAGAACAATGCTAAACTCTGTGGCATAGAATGGCCTCTAAAGTAGTCCAAGGTAATTTTAGCTTTAAAATGTTTAAGTATGGACTCCACCCCATAGGAATACTAATAAATTACATATGAATTACTTTATAAATAGATTATGCATATTAAAAAGTATAGGACAAAAAACTTTGGAACTACATTAAATTCTGATGGTAAAGTTTTCAGTGATTAGTAAAACATTAATGATATACAATACAAATGAATGTTTCTTGATTTTGTAAATGCTGGCTTAACAATCTGTGAACTGAATGACTGATTTTAAGTCCAGTTTATGCTGCTACTCGATTTCAATGACTGTCATGGCTAAAGAGAGCACCTCACACAAACTGAAGTAGTAGACAGCTGGTTGCACTTACTTAATTATGATGCTCATATTTCGATCTATTCACCAATTATATAAAAGTTCTATTAGTAGATTTCCACTTTGCCTGAGCTATTCTTGAAAATTAATCATTCTAACAATTGTAACAAATGATTTCAAAAATCTAGCAAATTTTCAAATGAAAGATTTATAAACAGAAAATTATGCACATTTTAAAGTACACAGATATGAGAATTTCAGAAATGACACATGGTTTAGGAACATAAGTATGGAAATTTACATAAGTATGCAACATAAGTATGGAAATCCCATAAGTATGTAAATTTCTGAAGACCCATTTACAAAAAGCTTATTCCAGAATTTCTATAGTGCAGTAGGCATGATATTATAAGGGGTCCTCCAAAATAGTACATATTTTTTTAATGTATTACTGAACTAGAAGAGAATAAGAGAGACATCCAAGGGCAAAACAAAAACAAGTAAACAAGCATAAAAAGATAAATCAACAAACAACAGCTAAATTTACCACAAAAGCCTGAGTTACCCTAGAGTCAAACACTAAGCCTTGGTCTCACTACAGGGTTAGAGAGCTGAACCTACAACTCCAAGGATCCCTACAGGAGACTAAAGTGCCCCAGGTCAGTAGAGGTTCCCAGCAGAAGCAAACCCAATCCCTCTCTAAAGGAAGCATCCTCAATTTAGGCCCCCAAATTTCACAGAAGTACCAATCAGGCAAAGAAGAGTTCTCCATCAAATACCAGCACATTCAATAAGAAACAACCACAGGGAATGAGAATTAGCAGAAAGCAACAATAAATCTAACTAACTAGGGTCTTCAGGTAATGGAATTACCAGAAACAGGATGCAAAAATGTTCAAGGAAATGAAGATGAAACCGTAAAAATAAGCAAGGTCAAAGAGTCTACTTAAAAAGGCAGACTAGCTTAAGAGAAAAATCTTAAAACTTTTAGAAATTAAAAACATGATAAAAGAAATAAAAAATTCAACAGATGGGGGAAAAAGAAGAATGGAGCATGCATCCAATGCTCTGATTTTTAGGGGACTGCCAGACGGACTGGTTTTAGATGCTGATAGAACCCAGCTTACACTAGATGTCACTACAAAAAAATCAGTGAAACACATAGGAATATAGCAAGAGAGGATAAGAGGGACAAAAAACCTTCAAGACAGAAAATAGTTAACAAAATGGCAATAGTAAGTCCTTCCCTATCACTAATTGCACCAAATGTAGATGGATTAAACACTGTAATCAAAAGACAGAGTTGTTGAATGGATTAAAAACATAAGATCTAACTATATGTTGTGTACAAGAGATTCACTTTAGACTTAAGGACACACACAGGCTAAAAACTAAAGGATGAAATAACCAAAAGAGAGCAGAGTAGCCAAACTTACATCAGATAAAACAGACCTTATGTCAAAAACTGTCACAAGAGACAAAGAAGAACATTACATAATGATAAATGGGTCAATTCATGAGGAAGCTGTAACAATTATAAATAAATACACACCCAACATCAGAGCAGAAGCAAACACTGACAGAACTGAAGGTAGAAATAGACAGCAGCACAACAATAGAAGATTTCAATACCCTACATTCAATAATGATAGACTATCTAGATAGAAGATCAACAAGGAAACAGAGGACCTGAAGAACCCTATAGAACAAATTGACATAATGGACATATAGACATACAGAGCATTCCACCCAATAGCGGCACGATGTGCACTCTTCTCAAGCACACACAGAACATTCTCCAGGACAGATAACAAAAATAAAACAAAGCAAAACTTATGGGATGCAGCAAAAGCAGTACTAAGATGGAAGTTTAGCATGACTTCACTTTAAAAATGCCTAAATTAAAGAATAAGAAGATGGCGTGGTGGCTTATGCCTGTAATCCCAGCATTTGGGAGCCCAAGGTGGGCAGATCATCTGAGGTCAGGAGTTTTAGACCAGCCTGGCCAAAATGGTGAAACCCTGTCTCTTCTAAAAATACAAAAATTAGTCAGGTATGGTGGTGGGCGCCTGTAATCCCAGCCACTCAGGAGGCTGAGGCAGGAGAATCACTTGAACCCAGGAAACAAGGGCTGCAGTGAGCTGAGACTGCACCACAGCTCTCCAGCCTGGATGAAAAAGGAAGACTGCGTCCCCTGCCACAAAAAAAAAGACAGAGAGAGAAAAACCTCAAACAAATAACCTAACTCAACATTGCAAGTACTAGAGAAAGAAGAACAAATTAAGCCAAAAGTTAGCAGAAAAAAGGAAATAATAAAGATTACAGCAGAAATAACAAAACAGTGAATATGAAAACAACAGCAAAAAAATCAAGAAAGACTTGGTTTTTTGAAAAGATCAACCAATTTGACATACCTTTGACTAAGAAAAAATGACAGGACTCAAATAAATAAAATCAGAAATGAAAGAGGAAATATTACAATTGATGCCACAGAAATTAAAAGGATATAAGAAACTACCATGAATAAGTATATTCCAACAAATCAGATCACATAGAAGAAATGTATAGATTCCTAGAAACAGATATTTTACTGTAATGGTTAATTTTATGTGTCAACTTGACTGGGCTGAGGAATGCTTAGAGAGCTGACAAAATATTATTTCGGGGTATATCCAAGAGGGTTTTCCCAGAAAAGGCTGGCATTTTGATCAGCAACTGAGCAAAGCACATACCTTCATCAACGTGGGCAAGCATCATTCAATCCATTGAGAGCACGAATGGAATATAGAGAAAGAAAAAGGAAAAATTTATTTCTCTCTTCTTAAGCTGGGATATCCATCTTCTCCTGCTCTCAGGCATACAGCCACTGGTTCTTGGGCCTTCAGACACAGACTGAATTACATCACTGGTTTTCCTGGTTCTCCCACTTGCAGATGAAATACTGTGAGATTTCTTGGCCTCCATAATCACATGAACCAATTCCCATAATAAATCTTCTCATATATCTATGTAATATCCTATTGGTATTGTTTCTCTGGAGAACTCTAATAAACATACAAAAACTAAATTATGAAAAAATAGAACATCTAAACAAAGTTATAACTAGTAAGGAGATTGAATTAGTAATCAAAAACCTTCCAACAACGATAAGCCCAAGACCAGATGGCTTCACTGGTGAATTCTACAAAACATTTAAAGAAGATAATTAAAACCAATCCTTTTCAAACTCTTCCCCAAAAAGAAGAGAATGGAATACTTCATAACTCATTTCATAAGGCCAGCATTACAATGAAAAAAAACAAAAACAAAAACAGAAAAAGTCACTACAGAAAAAGAAAACTACAAGTCAATATCCCTAATGCATATCAATATAAAAATCCTCAGGGAAAAAAAAACCCTAGCAATTCAAATTCAATGGCACATTAGAAGGATCACATACCATGCCAAGAGGGAATTATCCCTGAGATACAAGGACGGCTCAACATACAAAAATCAATGTGATATATACCACATTAATAGAAGGAAAATTAGAATTGCCTGATCATCTCAATAGATGCTGAAAAAGCATTTGACAAAATTCAATACCCTTTCATGATTAAAAACACCACTCAACAAAATAAGAATAGAAAAAAATTACCTCAACATAATAAAGACCATATATAAAGCCCACAACTAATACAACACTTAGTGGTAGAAAACAAAGGTTTCCCTTTAAGACCAAGAACAACACAAGGATGCCCATTCTTGCCACTTCTATTTAACACGGTATTAGAAGTTCTAGGCAGAGCAGTTAAACAATCAATCAATTAATCAATAAAAGGTATCCAATCAGAAAGAAGTAAAATTATCACTGTTTGTAGATGAGATTATCTTATATGTAGAAAACCCTAAGGATTCCAAACACCAAAAAAAAGAACTGCTAGAAATAATAAACAAATTCAACAGCCACAAAATCAATGTACAGAAGTCAGTTACATTTCTTTGCACTAACAAAGAACTATCCTAACGGCATTTTTTACAGAAACAAAAAACATTCTAAAACTCATATGGAACCATAAAGGACCCTGAATGCCCTAAACAATCTTCAGAAAGAAGAACAAAGCTAGAAGCCTCACACTTCCTGGCTTCAAAACATATTACACTATGGTAATCAAAATAGTATAGTACTAGCTTAGAGACAGAGATATACACTAAGAACAGAATAGAGAGCTCAGAAATGAACCCATGCATATACAGTCAAATGATTTTCAGCATGGATGCCAAAACTTCACAATTGGTAAAGGACAATCTTTTCAACAAATGGTGCTGGGGAAATGGATATATACATGCAAAAGAATGACACTGGATCTTCATTTTATATAATACACAAATACTATCTCAAAAGAGATTAAAGATTTAAATTTAAGACCTGAGTTATAAAACTCCTAGAAGAAAACAGAGGAGAAGAGCTTCATGATATTGGTCTTGACAAAGATTTCTGGTATATGATATTAAAAGCACAGCCAACAAAAGCAAAAATAGACAATCAGGATTAAATCAAACTAAAAAGCTTCTGCACATCAAAGAAAACAACAGAGTGAAAAAGCACACCACAGATTGAGCAAAACTATAAGCAAATTTGATTTTTAAAAAATAACTTGATTTTTAAATGTGCAAAGGAGTTGAATAGACATTTCTCTAAAGATGACATACAAATGGCCAATAGATATATAAAAAGATGGTGAACATCACAAATCATCTGGGAAATGCAAATCAAAATCACAATAAGATATTCACTTTACACCTGTTAGGATGGTTATAATTTTAAAAACCATAAAACCAAAATAAAATGAAAATAGAAAATAAATGTTGGTGAGGATGTATAGAAATTGCAACTCCTGCGTACAGTTGGTGAAAATGTAAAGTGCTGCAGCTACTATGAAAAACAATACAAAGTCTCCTCAAAAAATTTAAAATAGACTTACCATTTGACCCAGTAGAACTACCATATGACCCAACAATAGAACTAATATGCAATCCATTTCTGAATATTTATCCAAAAAACTAAAATCAGGATCCCAAAGAGATCTTTGCACTCCCATGTTTACTACAGTATTATTTGTAAGAGCCAAGAAGTAGAAACAACCCATATGTCCATTAGCAGATAAATGGATAACAAAACAAGGTGCGTAATACAATGGAATATTATTCAGCTATAAAAAAGAAGGAAATCCTGTCTTATGCTACAACATGAATGAACCTTAAGGGCATTGTGCTAAAGTAAAATAAGCCAGTTACAGAGGATAAATGCTGCATTATCCCATTTATGTGAGGTATCGAAAGTAGTCAAACTCATCAAAGCAGAAAGTAAGACTGGTGGTTGCCAGGGGCTGGAGAGAAAGGGAAATAGGGAGTTGCTGTTCAATATGTACACAATTTCAGTCACACAAGATGAAAAATTTCTAGAGATGTGCTGTACAAAATTGTCCCTATGGATGAAATTGGAAGTCTTTATGTTAAGTGAAATAATCCAGGTACAGAAACGCAAATATGTTCTCATTCATATGTAGGAGCTAAAACAGCGAATCTTAGGTATTAATAGATCTAATACATATCACAAAATTAAATAAAAAATTAATGTGAAAAAATAAAAAAATAAATTGCCACCTTACTACCACTAAAATCCATTCCCTCCCCGCCAAAAATACTATACTGTATACTGAAAAATTTGTTACAAAAGCGTATCTGATGTGTGCTTTTTACTACAATGAAAAAAAATTCAACAGATAGGTTAACAGGGTTATAAACAGCTGAAGAAAGACCTAAATGTATACGGTAACTATAGTATAGTTTATACTAAAGGTTAGAGTACAGAGAAACAATGAAATAGGAGGAGGAAAAAAATGAATGAGAGGTTAAACATGAAGGATAGAATGATAAATTTTAGCACAACTAACCAGAGTGCCAGAAACACTACACAGAACAGAATTAAGTTAACATTCAAAGACATAATGGTTGGTACATTTCTGTAACTAATGAGACATGAATCCACAGAAGATAGACAGAAAGGATCACATACCAAATAGCAGACGACTCCTGAACAGAAATAATATAAATAAATAGACAATGGAATACTACCTTCTGAGTGGTAAAAGAAATGAAACTATCAACCTAGAGTTAGAGACTAAGCAAAGCTATCTTTTAAGAATTAGGGCAAAATATGTCTTCAGATCTAAGAAAGTTCATGACTAACAATCCTTCACAAAACAACTTCCAAAGATATTCATCAGGAAAAGAGAAAATGACCCCCAAAGGAAAGAATGAGATGGAAGAAGAAAAATAACAACAACAATAATAATAAAAATATCTTTAAAATCATGTGTCTAATTCTATATGATCTGGGTTTTTTTTAAAAAAAAAAAAAGACAATGTAATAATAGCATGTAGATCAGAAGTGAAGTGATAGACATTAAATACATTTCTTCTCCCAATGTGTTGCCCTGAATGCCCACTTTAGAGACTGCTGATGTCGTACATACATCCACCACTGTTCAGCTACAACAAACAGCAATATTAGCTGCAATCATTTCAGAAGTCTTGTTAAAACAATGAGACAAGCCATAAAAGATTTGTAAGTCTGATATGAAGGGACAAGTCCAGGGCACTCCAGACAGGAAACAGTAAAGGTTCAGAAGTAGGGATAACGATGGTAGACGCTGTTCTTCCTCTAATAAAGTATCTTATATCATTTCATATGCTCTTCTAAAATCGTCTTTTTTTTTTTTTTTTTTTTTTAACAGGGTCTCGTTCTGTCACCAGGGCTGGAGTACAGTGGTATGATCTTGGCTCACTGCAGCCTTGACCTCCTGGGCTCAAGTAACCCTCCCACCTCAGCCTCCATAGTAGCTGTGATTGACTACAGGCACACACCACCATGCCCAGCTAATTTTTCTATTTTTAGTGGAGACAGGGTTTCTCCACGTTGCCCACACTGGTCTCGAATTCCTGGGTTCAAGCAATCCTCCCACCTCAGCCCCACAAAGTGCTGGGATTAGAGGCATGAGCCACTCTTCTAAAATCTTTAAGACACAAACAAACAAAAACAAACAAAAAAACACTTTCTAGAAGTAATAGCATGAGTAGAGCAATAGTGGAACATGTCAGAGATTCATTATTAACATTTAGGTCACTAAATTTTCTCTCTGAAGGCTTCATTCAGTCTCTCAGGTTGTGATATGTAACGTCTACCCTCACCAATGTCACTAATATATTTTGATGATAAATGAAAAAATTCAAAGGGGATGTTACAGCACTGATTTCCTATATACTATTACTTGTCACTGCTAGGCACTAGCAATACAGACTAAGGGAGACAAAGTCAGGCAATTAGAATGCTATGTGATAGGTACTGTGCCGTGTGAAGGATGCACAGGACACTGAGCAAATCCAAGGGTAGTGGTGAAGGCATGCTTTCCTTTCGCTTCTTCACACCATTAACAATGATTCTCACAGGACAAACTACTGATGGCAACTGATCACAATAGGTAATCATTACGGTCACCACCATGAATTTCAATATGTTACAAGACTCAGCATCAAGAGTCTTTTTTTATTAAAGACATTTTAATCAAACTGAATTCAATTTTAAAACATCCCAAGAAGTAGTCAAAAAAGTTTTCTTCAAACCAATCAAAATTTCATCATCACAGAAAGCTAGGCTGAGCATTTTTGACCCATTAAAAACTAGCATAATCAAAGTTTTTCCAAAATACCAAAAATGTTTTTCCTGTTTCATTAAAAAACATGTAAGAGTAATGGTAATATATTATCTATATCCATGGTGGAATTATCCAAATAAAATCTAAAGAAAAAAAGAAGAAATATTTTTTAACTTTTTCTAGACTGTTTATAATCTAAAATCAAACACATTTTGCATGGATTCTATTATCTGCAACATATACTTTTCTACTTTATTACAGTGTTTATTGCCTTAAAAGTTAATCATTGGTTGTCCTGTTGTATTTAGCCCATTGATGCCTATTAACAAGGCACACACAAATCTTACATCTAAGAAAATACTCCTGAAAAAGTACGCACAGACTGTTCTCAGAGAAAAGCAACTCTTTCTCATTTTACTATATATAGTAGTAGTCAAAAACAGATCAGTGCTACAGTATTCCCTTTTGGGGTTTTCAATTTATCCTGAATATATATTCATGACACTGAGAGTGATATATATTCCCAAGGAAACAAAATCCAAATATGTTTTTTATATTAACTGCAAATGACAACGAAATACCAAGATGGTGTTTTAAATTACTGTATTTGTTTATTTTAATTTCTAAGGATAATAAAATGTTTTTAGTTAGTCTTGCTATACCAAAGACCCTTAGAACTCTTTAATAGCCATGAATATAAAAGTTTCATAACTTTTTTAAAATATGTCACGTAACTGAAAATGATTACAAATAAACATACATTTTGGCTGCCATAATGGCATTAACATATTAGCTAACAGGTAGGTTTGTTACTGTATTTCATCAATGAGAAGTAAAAAGGGATGATGCCATTTACTACCAAATAGAGAACAGAGGGTCACTGGCGTTTTAATAGCCATCAGTGGTGGCCTCCCTGATAAACACCACTCACACCTATAAACCAATTTAGCCCCATTTACACAACATCTTCTATGATACATTATTTGATTGGGATTATATCTCTTCTGTAAGCTCCTTGCGGGAAGAAACCTTATCTTAAATACTACTTCTATATTCTCTTCCCAATGCTTTACCTCAAAAATGAACATGCTGTGTGCATACTTATTGACAGCTATCTTATAATAGATATTTGCCACAGCAATTAGGAAAAAATAAAGATGTGGGTAAAGTAAGCTAAACGGAGATATCATTATGTACAACACAATAAGGCACAAGACAATAAAGTGACTTTGAAATAACATGTCCAGAAACAGCAAATCAGCTTACACAGCATAATCATTTTCAGAAGGTACTCACAACAAAATTTATCATACTACTATTGCTTAGCTTTAAAATCCTTTTTTTGTATGTTCTTACATGAGAAGCTGCATTTGTACTATTCCTTAACGCATATTCCTATAATTATATCTCATGTCTTTATGAAATACCTTATTCATACAAGTATGAGAAGAGCTATACTATTCAAAATCTAAAATAAAATAAAAACAATGTATTTTTCCACTCTTCCTGGGTTAACACATACAGTAATTTGCTAATAAAAGCAAAGGTTATCATCTGTCTTACTTTTCATTCACACTCTTGAATGACAGGCATTTTTTTAGAGTTCCTACTAGAAAAATTCTGTGCCAATTTGGCTTTAAAACCAACTTACACCAAAATATCCATCTTTTTCTCTGACCTTGTTCATTCTCTCAATCAATATTATGTATCAATTGTATTTTCTAAAATAGTTATGACGCAAATGAAGTTCTAATTTATGATAGCAGCAGCCTTACACTCTCTTTCCCATTTTAAATGCACGGCGCCAGAGAGGACAAAAGCATACTCTGAAACATCTTCACAGGTCCTCTAACAATGGTCTCTTACTAGAAATTATTCTCTCTTTGTATAATTATATTAAAACTCTACGCGCCCCTCCTAAGATGAAATCATCTGTTTATACCCCCTCCAACAACTCAGAAGTGAGCTTGTATTCATTTTCTCATGCCTTTTGTCTAAGAACACGAAAGCACTTCATTATTTTATTTTACCAACCCCATGAAATCCGTGGTACATCAAAAGCTGGAGGGCTGATGAGATAACTACACAGAGCCCTGGACAGCTGACCAAACTTAGTACCCATCTAGGTCGTTAAAATCAGTCAGAAAATCAGCCAAGACCTATTTACAGGTCTTGAGTGTTTTAAACAAAAACAAAAACAAGAAATCCTTCCCACAAAGGAACTTGTATGCACACACACACACACACACACACACACACACACACACACAACTGTACTTTTCAGAGGGTGGAAATACAACGGGTCTTGCTCTTTTCGTTTTTCAAGAGTTTAAACGCCAGGGACATCTGCATCTTGATTAACAACTCCTGAGGGCAATCTGATCAAAGACACAGAAAATCCCTCCTTCAAAGATATGCACCTTGTGACACTCCAAGAAGGAGGAGAGATATTTAAAGTAAAACCTGCCCTGAATCATTATCACTGACTTAAGGAAGAGATTAAAAAGCCCTTGGCTTCATGTGGCTTTTCTACATTTTGCTGTAACCCCAGGGCCACAGATGCTGTTGGTGAAATTCTCCTACTCATCTCTACTAAGAGTGTCACAGCAGTATAAACTCATATACACAAACACGCACACATCTCCACTTCCATCCCCATCCTTCTCCCTTTGGTGCCTGTGACCCAAAATGTGGACACAATGTTACAAAAAGCAAAGTCATGGGGCAATGCGGGGGAGGAGGGGAGGGTGCAAAGGATTGAAAGATCCAGAAAAGCAAGAGTGTGAGAGGTAGCCGGCTCATCTGCTATCGTAAAGCAAACATTCATTCGGGTGGGGGCACAGAATGCAGAGGTAGAAATAAAGCAATCCTGACTGCCCACTCTGCCATCCCATTCTGCCTCTCTGCCCTCCATCACCCCATCCGCTCCTGGAGGACCACCTCCGAGCCAGAGGGCGCCACTTACGGTTCCCCACCCTCACCCTTGAGGGGAAACCAGCGAAATGGGGTTGGAATGAAGAAGAGGGCTGAGCAGTGGGTGAGGGTCACGCCGGGCTCCAGATGGAGACCCTGCCGCGAGAGGCCGCGCGGAGGCACGGGGAGCGGCCCAAGCGCGGGTGAAGTGGGGATCAGAAGAGGGTCTCGCCCCCACCGCTCCCGAGGGAGGCTCCGGTTACTCACATTTTCCGTGTCCCGCTCGTTCACCGTCGGCAATGGCGTCCGGGCCGACATTTTGTGCGGGCAGCGGGGTCTGGCCGGGGTCTCGCCGGCCGGGCTGGGGTGCGGGCCCCAGGGGCGACAGGAAAGGGGTGCGGACGCGAGCACAAGGCCGGCGCGAGCGGCTCCCGCAGGCCGCGGGCGGTGCAACAAGCGGCACCGGCGGGGGAGGGTGGGAAGAGGACGCGGAGGAAGAGGAGGGGGAGCCGCTTCCCGCGGCGGCGCCGCCGGGGTACGCGGACAGTAACGAGGGAGGGCTCCGGACGAGGCGGTTGCCCGCCGCTGGCGGGGAGGCGAGGATGGCAGGATGCAGCGCCGAGGGGTGGGAGGCGGGGAAGGGGAGCCGGGAGGCGGTGGCGAGCCCCGCTAGGCTCTCCGAGCCATGGGTGAAGGTGAACCCCGTGCCTCAAATCACTGCCTGGCTCGTCCCGGCGAGCGCGCCTCGGCGTCGGGAACCGCGGCCCTGACAGCGTCGCCCGCGCCGCGCCCCGCTCCCCGCCTCAGGTGTGCGGCGCCGCCCGGCCCATCCGCATCCACGCGCCCAGGACCCAGCGGCGGCGGCGACCTAGCCCCTGGCGCAAATGTCTCTTCTCGGTCCGCGCGGTCACCGCCACCGCCGCCGCCGCCGCGCCTCAGTCAAGACGAGCGGCCCGAGCCGGCTGCGCGCGGAGCGGCGGGCGCGGCACGCAGCGCCCAGAGGCACTTGGCGGCCGCCGCCGGGTGGGCGGGCGCCAGCCGAGGGGGCCTCTCCATTCATTCCCTCATTAGGGATGCGGGGCCGCCTCCTCCTCCTGCTCCTCCTCCTCCTCTCTCGCGCTCTCTGGCCCGCCTGTCCCTGTGTTTATTTTTGTTTCGTGCCCCACCCGCAGAGTTTACGGTCGTCTAAGAGCCTCTGGTGGTTTTATTTTTATTCGTATTTGGTTTTTGCCGGGTTGAGGACGAGAGAGAGCTGAAGTGAATAAGTGGCTTTTTCTTTTTTTGTCCCTTTCATTGGCGCATTGGGTTTAATCCTACGCTGGATCCTACCCCTCTTCTCCTACCTCGGGACTTTTCCCATTCTTAAATTCTACTACTCTTCCCCCGTTTCCACGCCTTCTCAATCCCCGTCGCCACCTGAGCCTTCTGTCAGTCCCCTTCTCTAGGGAGCCGTTAGGTTCAGGGTCACCCTCAGAGTTTGGCAAAGAGCACAAAAGCCCCTAGAAGCGCCCTCAGCCTAGGGGGGCGGCTGGAGACTCGGTGCAAGTGAGTCTCAGGCCCCGACGGTGCGGCTTCTTCAGGAATGGGGCGGGTGGAAGACGTCTCGCTCTGGGAGCCCCGCAGCACCCCTGGAATGGGTGAGACCCGCGAGTCACAACATCTACACTGGCTGATCGTCACTTCCTGGGACACAAGGAAGTGTCACTTAGACGAGCCTGTTTATGGAGGGTGGAGAGCTGTGTCTGATTTGGGCCCTGTCCTCCCTCTTCCAGGTGGCTTCCTCACACTCCCACCCACCTGCCTCCTGACATCCTGCAGGGACCGCGTCGGTAGTGCATTGTCCAGGACTCATTAGCCTTTCATAAGCAAGGGTCCTTTTTTATTTTTTCTATCTCTTTGAGAGCTTACATTTTGCACATTCAGCCTCTAGGACGAAAAGCTTATCATTTCTCTATTCTTCTTTACAACATTTCTTTTTCACTTCCTTTCATGGATGGGCAGGAAGACAAAAGGAGTGATAGGAGCAGATACTTCATGTTTTGAGCTACTTCAATAAGCCTCCAGTGAAATTCTTATGATGGTGGGAAATTTCTCATCTCTCCTGAACTCTCTCCACTTGAAGGAAGAATCCCTGCACCAGATGGTTTTTATCCTGACTCATTAAAGGATGTTTCTGAAAAGTTAACACTTGACCCTTAAAGTATGCGTCCAAAGTCCTAAAAATAGCAAACACAAAAATCCTTTGAGGAAAGAAAACATTCTCACCCAGTCAATGGTCCCTTCTAGAACACCATCCATTTACTTACTTCTTTAGCATTTTCTCTTGTGACCTCCCAATTTCACAAAGCAAATGAAAATCACAAGATCCCTCTGGCGGTCCTCACCACTTCTCAAACAAAAGCAGGCGGTGGAACTGCAACGATGCCCCCTGAACTATGATGTGTTACTGGGAATGTCAAGCATTCACATTCCCTCTGCAGAAAATCCTGAATCGCCAAGATGTATTGAAGTTGCAAGGGCTTAATCTTGTATTTTTCTGCTTAACTATTGCCACGACTGCCTGTAGGGGCTGCCACGACAGTGTCAGCGGCACCATTGACTGCTGCAGCCACACAAGAGTACCCAGTGTTGCAACAGTACCTGAGTTAACCTAGCAGTAAACAAGTGTGTGTGAAAAGGTGTTCGGTCCCATTGGAATATGAATCATTCCTTCAGCTGGTAGTTTGGATTTTGCTCTTCAAAGTATACTCACATATCATTCTCTATCTTTATCATCGTGGTGACCCTGACAGGCGTATTTATTTCCATTTTACAAAATTCCACTAAGTTAACTTGTTCAAGATCACAGATGCACCAGGTTAATAAGATACAGAAGAAGATAACTGGAATATGTGGTGGTGTCACAAAAACCATAGGTTCACCCCGTAATATATAATGGCTAATTCGAGACAGAGCTCAAAGGAGAGCCCCAGATTCTGGCACAGTGGCTTCCACAGATTTTAAAGTTTTAAAGCCATAGACAAATCCCTTAGCTATATTTGCTACACAATGCTCACTATTTCACATATTGAAATTTACGGAATATCACAAAATAATAGGAAGAGATATTTATTGTTTAAGTCAATCCCCAAAGAAAGTTTCTAACAGTGAAACAACATTCAAAGAGAGTCGTTATTGGTAGCTCAAATCCATAATTCTAGCTAACCAAATAAACTAGAAACCACTCTATCAAAAAAAATGCCGTTCAAATAATCTTTATTAATACGGACAGTTTTAAGCTTGGTATGTAATGAAAACTAAGAAAATACACTTCGCCCAGGTTAAAAAAATGTCACTATGTTTTTCAAAAGGAATTACTGAGTGTCTGTCTCTATATGAGCTCTTCTTCCCTTAAAATGGCATTACTAGATCCTTAAACATGGGAGAGGGAAAAAACATGACTTGAGGCATTGTTGTGATGGAGTCAAAACTGTTTAACCCTAGTCCTTAAAAATGAAAATGCTCATGAGCAAAATTTACTTGCATTACTATATATAGCTTCTGTGCCTGTGACTACGGAGAAATGACAAAAGGAATATTTTAAGGCTTTGAGTAATTTTCTTTTGGGTTATTAACCAAATGTGGCATGTTCAATTCACTGGTTCCTAACTTAATGTGTTAGGGTAATGAAAGTTTTGGAAGAAAATTAAAGTACTGACAAAACAAAAGGGAAATAAAGATCTAAAAGGTGCTAAACCTACCCTGAAAAGTGGGAAAAGAGCATTGCCTACCGTCAGCCCTATGGAGTAGAAGTCTCTAGAACTACCGGGCCGAGTACTGTAGGCACTAGCTACATGTGGCTATTGAGCTGTTAACATGTTGCTTGAATTTTTAATTTGACTCAATTTCAAATCATTTACACTTAAAAACCGATTTGATTCAGTGACTGAAAGTTTTTGTTATGTTTAAAAATATGTCAAGTATATGAATTTACCTTTCCAACTATAAATTTTCTGAAATCTAAATACAGATCAAGTATTTCTGATGGAAATTTATTACCTGAATTGGAATGTGCTGTAAATATAAAATGCACACCAGATTTTCAAATATTTAGTAGGAAAGCAAAGAGTAAAATATCTCTTTAATAAATACTATAACTATTGCATATTGAACTGCTAATATTTTGACATATTCGATTAAATGAAATATATTATTAAATCAATTTTAACTGTTTCTTTTTTACTTTTTCAAATATGGATCCTAAAAAATATAAATTTATGTATGTGGTTTACATTACATTATATCTCTGTTGGACAGTACTTCTCCGTATGGTCAAAGCTGAGAATAAAAAGGTTTAGTTGCTAAAGAATAGAAAGCCTTGATTATAAGCTATTAATAATTCATTCTGTGGTAGAGTGGTACCCAATAAAGGCCTGTTGGTACCACTCTACCACATGCCAAGCTGTGCTGTTCTGGGGGAATATTCTTCACCTGATAGTTAGTGGCAATGAGCCCTATAGCAAGCATTCTTTTTTAAAGAGTGAAGTGGGAAACATATTGAATTCATACAAATGAGTATTAATAGATTGCAGTCATTTGTAAACAAAGATTTTATCAAATGTGACACATTCAGCAGCATTAATAGTAAACTCTTAAAACTGCATGTCTTATATCGTGCTTTCGATGTATCCAATGTCTGATAGACTTGGCCAGTCAATAATTATTTATTGAGGGCGTACTTTGTTTTAGGTACTACAAGGCTACTTACAATCTTAAATTTAACCACACAGGAAAACTACAGGATGGACAGTTCGGTAAGGTAACAAAGAGAAGTCTCAGCTAAAGAGAAACAAGGTTAATGTCCATCAGGAAAGAATAATCAGTTCTTGTCACAAATAAACTGGGTCCTGATTGCCTGCCTGTCTTTAGCAAGGTGAATTTTTATTGTGTCAATTTTCTACTTAAAATGTAAAATCACTGAAATGGACAAGGGCCTCAAAAGAAATAATATATTGTATTTTTAAAACTGCATAGAGCTGTTGCCTTTTACATTGTATATATTGTCATAGAAGGACTGAAAAGTCCTTGTGATAATTTAACCTATACTTGTCTTCGTAGCCATCAGTATATACATAAAGTGTCAGACCAAGCAAGAGTCAGATCAATGTTTTTTTCGGTTGTACCATTTCACACCTCACAAACACAATCTCCAAGAGGTGTTTACTCTCCTATTTCCCACAAGCACTCTAGGATCAGCAGTGTTGGTTTGCTTGGAATTCCCTGAACATACCATATTGCTTGACTCCTCCGCACTTTTGTGTCATCTGTCTGTCTTCCTGGAATGTCCTCCCCTTTTTTACTGCCTGATGGCCTCAGAGTTGATCTTTAAAAACCTTCTTTTTGAAACCTATCCTGACACCGCTATTCCTCCCCGCACTCACAGAGTTAATTAATCACTCCTTGTGCGCTACCTCTATACCTTGGACATACCTCTACTGTTGCTCTCCTGGCTGGTCCGCTATCCAGCTATGCACTAGGAAAGGGAAGGAAATAAGTCTTATTTCTTTTTGCCTAGAACCTAGCACAATGCTTAGCAATTAGTACTCAATTTCCTAAATGACTTTTATTGACTTGTATGTTCTCCTGAACTTCTACATTCTTTTAAATCATTGAAAACATAGGAGAATAATTAAAGTTTACAACTGGGGGTTGTAAGAATAGATAAGAGTTCACATAGTATGCAAAGTATCTTCCCAATAAATGTTTTTGACTGGGTGGCAAAGTGGCTCTGTTCTGTCTTCTACAGATTATCATAGTGCCACTAATGTTACTGCTCTGTGATTTTACCGTAAGTATTCATTTTTAGCCATACATAGGAATTGTGATCATTGATATTTAAGTAAGTCTTTTAAATGAATATCTGCAAAACCCAAGATGTACTGTAGTTGGTCAGGAGGAAACACTTCAAAAGTAGGTTGAAAAATTTAAAATGGAATGACATGACAATGAAGTGCTAGAAGCAATAGAGTTGGCGGGTCAACCTCAGGGAACAGTCATCAGAAATTGGGTGACTCTTCCTAAGCAAAAGCCTCAGCAGACTGAGTGTCACAGCATCACTTGGCAATGCAAATTGGCACAGCAAAACAAGGAACAAGACACATGGAAGTTACTATTGGCAGTGAGTTATGCACTGGTCTTGGATAACATTGGAAATATGCAGGTGCAAATCAACCCTCATAGCATCATCTCAAAGGAACAGTGGTTGCATATGAGTTCATAAATGTATCGCTATGGATATACCCACGATATTGTACCTTCCATACTGCAGTGTTGTAATGTCACATAGAAAGCAAAACAATCTCTTGAAAGTCTTATGGTAGCCTCCCTAAAGTAGGAGTTTCATTATCTTTCACTTGGCCTTTGTGACTACAAATTAAATATAATGTAGTTCAATGCCCTTTTAAACAGGCTTGCAATTTGATTATTTGATTTCCGACACACTGACTGAATTGTTCCCTCACGTTTTTATACTTACTTTATTAATATAAAAATGTTATTTTTGTAGTTTCTTTTTATAAGCTCAATTTATCAATGCCTTCAAATTATTTTTTCTGTCATGTGACATCACCTACATTTCGTTGATTTCTTCCTTTTCTACATAAATATTGACACCATTTGTTACTTTGCTTTTCATTTATTCATTCATTTAAAAATATAGAGCTCTGTTAATGTCAGGGAGTATTCTAAGCTCTTCAGAGATGGCAGTAGATGAAATAGACAAAAATCCCCACCCACATGAAGTTTACATTTTTTTAGGTACTTCCAGTGTCTAGACAGTTCAAAACCAGAGGCTCCCGTTACACAAATAACATTTTGTTATGTCTTGATTATATTACTCTTTAACAAACACAAGCACCCAGGTTTAACTTAAAAAAAAAATTAATGAATTACAACAGCTAGATATTTTCTCCAATCCAATAGTAATTTGCTTTCTGCCTTAATGTTTTGGCCTTTCTCCAATAAGCTTTTGTATAAACAGCTTCAACTGGTTCCACAAGTAGCTTGGGTACTTAAAAACCATAATAAAGATGCCTTCCTGAGCAGATGAATTATATTTGATCTACACTTTGTAACATTACCCCAGCTTCATTATAGTGACACCAGTACACATACTACATTTCATCATTATGAACTGCTTTATCTTCAATAACTGATAGTTTTCTATTTCTGTTAGTGCTAAATAATATTTTCGTGGTTCAGCAAAAAAATCATATTGTAAATAGGAGTCAACATTATAACCTAAGCAAAAGCCTTTCAGCAGACTGAAACCATTTGATCAAATGTGGGATTATCCAATTTAATTATCAATGCAGTTCATCAAAGTTGATGTGCTAACTTTGTACTCTGCAATAATGGTATCAGTTTAATTATGAGCTTTTTAGCAGTACTTTTTTTTTCAGATAAAGAAACAGTTTTGGAATGCTCTTCCCTGTCCATTTCATAAAAATCAAGCCCCCATTACTCACTGTAGTAGTATGTTCTACTTTTCCTTAATAGCTCTTATAATAATGACTAAAATAAAGCAATTGTGAAAGTTCTGTCCAATACCGTGTCTCCAATGCCTAGCACAGTGCCTAGCATATGGGAGTTGCTCAGTTAAGCAGATGAATGAATAGTAGATTTAATAATTTCTCTGAATTTGAACATATGTTTTCAGATCCTGGATTTCTTTCAGATGATTTTAGTATATTGCCATTCGTAAGTGAAGACCCCAGGTTAAGCGTCCCTTAATCCTTCCAAACTGACCCTCTGCAGGCACCCATCAGGCACTTGCCACTCATTGCTTACGAACTCCATTGCCAAGACTCCCATATTAACTTTTTCCACTATTTACTAGTATCTTCCTTTTCTAGTTTTAAAACAAGTATCTAAATTTCTAAAGTTATAAATGTCTCCTTTTAAAAGCATTACAATCATGGAATATGCATCTCAGAAGATTACCATGGCTAGAATCCAGGTTTATTTAACATATGAAAAGGTGTATTTCATTTGTAATATTTTTAACCATTCTTTTGTTATCTACTTCTCTCATATCAAACTCTTAACACTAAGCCACGATCAATTGCATACTATTGAGCGTGTACTATGAGTCTGTTCTAAGAGGTGGTAGGTATGAGGTATGATGCTAACATGTTGCAATTAATTTTTTTTTTTTTTGAGATGGAGTCTCACTTTGTTGCCCAGGCTGGAGTGCAGTGGTTCGACCTCAGCTCATTGCAACCTCCGCCTCCCAGGTTCAAGCGATTCTCTTGCCTCAGCCTCCTGAGTAGCTGGGATTACAGGTGCACACCACCACACCCAACTAATTTTTGTATTTTTAGTAGACACGGGGTTTCACGATGTTGGCCAGGATGGTCTCGATCTCCTGACCTCATGATCCACCCGCTTCAGCCTCCCAAAATTTTTACATAAATACAATAAGAGTTGTTTAGCAAATTTGAGCTGAACTTTCAAACTGGTCACTCTGAGGAAGTATATATTTAATACAATGATGTGATGTTCCACTTTATGAATTTATTTTACAAGAGCTCTGGAACCTGTGGCTCAATGTTTTGTATGTATATTCTCAGGGATGGTAAATCTTCATCTTTTGATGATTTTTTAAATTTAATTTAATTTAATTTATTTATTGAGACAGAGTTTTAATTCTTGTTGCCCAGGCTAGAATGCAATGGCGAAATCTTGGCTCACTGCAACCTCTGCCTCCTGGGTTCAAGCGATTCTCCTGCCTCAGCTTCTTGAGTAGCTGGGATTACTGGCCCCTGCCACCACACCTGGGTAATTTTTGTATTTTTAGTAGAGACGGGGTTTCTCCATGTTGGTCAGGCTGGTCTCGAACTCCTGACCTCAGGTGATCCTCTCACCGCAGCCTCCCAAAGTGCTGGGATTACAGGCATGAGCCACCACACCCAGTCTTGATGATTTATTTTTAATGAAGAGTAGGTTTGGAAACAATTTTAATGAACTGCATGGGTAATTAAATTGGATAATCCCACATTTGATCAAACAACAGAAATGTAATAGTAAAAAACAATAGTATTTCCTTATATTCATCAAACTGGATCATTCCTTAAAGAAACATTTAAAACATCGAAAGATGACAGCCTTTTTTTCAAGCATAAAATCTTGAAAAGTAACTATTTTAAGATACGTACTAATTATTTTACAATCATTTCTACATGTGGTCATATAGTGCATGCAGTTGAGGAACATGCAGTCTTAATAGAGTAACATGAAAAGTTAAAGAACAAAATACAGTGTTAACTGGTAACTGTCCAAAGTGCCCTAGAGGCAAAGGAAGGTAAAGAAAAGGCATCATAACAAAAACCTCAATGTACATCATCAGCATCATCTTTATTAAGAGCTAAAGTTTATGTAGGTTTTCTAAAGCCTTCTGTTTACATTATCTCTAATAATTCAGCCTAAAATTCTTATAAACGGACAAATATTCTTGGTCCACTCCCCACAGAAGAAAGCAAGGCACGAAAGGTAAAAAGGTTTGTCTTGTAGCATATATACTATGACAAATGGATATGGAAATCCAGGCCCTCCAGCTCTGAACCCAGGCCTCTTTGCATTCATTTCTGGGTCACAGGTACCTGCATAATGATTGCTGACTCCCACATCCATATCTCCCTTTTCTCTTTGCTTTTACTTTTAAAAACCACTGTAGTCTTCTGAGTATGAGAACATTAGTGCAACAGAGACATGGAGGGGAGTGTTAAGGACATAAAAACATATGAATAAATGTTGTGAACTTATTCTGTTATAAATGTGAAATAAAATCAGGTCTGCCCATAGAGGCAGGATTCAGGACAAACTGCATTGTGTAGGTTGCCTGATGTTTTTATATGGATAAAATCAAATCAGAATTAAGACAAACAGCAAACTAGAAGTAGGAAAGAAATAGTAAAAACGTGTAACCTATAGCCTAAAGGGTATGTGTTGGGGAACTGGCAAGAGGGAAAGGCACCTATATGCTGAAGTGGAGAGAAATTTTGCAATGTTGATGATTAGAAAAGAGCCTGTGGACTGCAGACATACTTCAGAGATCTTGCAGATTGAGTTCCAGACCACTGCAATCAAGCAAGTATCACAATAAAGCAAGTTACACAAATTTTTTGGTCTCCCGGTGCATACTGAAGTTATGTTTACACTATACTCATCTATTATGTGTTCAATAACATTACGAATAAACAAATAAGGTACTTAACTTAAAAATACTTTATTGCTAAAAAACAACCATCAGAGCAGAGCCTTCATTCAACAAGTTGTACTTTTTGCTGGTGGAGGGTCTTGCCTCCATGTTGATGGCTGCTGACTGATCATGGTAGTGGTTGCTGAAGACTGGGGTGGCTGTGGCAATTTCTTAAAATAAGATAACAATGAACTTTGCCACCTTGGTTGACTCTTTCATTCACAAAAGACTTATCTTTAACAGATGATCCTGTTTGATAGCATTTTACTCACAGTTAAACTTTGAAAATTGGAGTCAATCCTCTCGAACCTTGCTGCTGCTTTATCAACTATGTATATATAATATTCTAAATCCACTGTTGTCAGTTCAGCAACGTTCATAGCATCTTCACCAGGAGTAGATTTATCTAAGAAATCACTTTCCTTGTTCATCCGTAAGAAGCAAATCCTTATGCCTTCAGCTTTTATCATGAGGTTACAGTAATTCAGTCACATCTTCAGGCTCTACTTCTAATTCTAGTTTTCTTGTTATTTATACCACATCTGCAGTTACTTTCTCCACTGAAATCTTGAACCCCTAAATTCATCTATGAGGATTACAACCAACTACTTCCAAACTCCCATTAATGCTGATATTTTGACCTGCTCCTATGAATCATGAATATTCTTAGTGGAATCTAGAAGGATACATTCTTTCCAGAGCTCTTCAATTTACTTTACTTACATTCATCAGAACAGTCACAATCTATGGTACCTATAGCCTTACAAAATATTAATATACCTCTAGACTTGAAAGCCAAAATTACTTCTTGATCATGGACTGCAGAATGGATGTTGTGTGAGTAGGCATTAAAAAAACATTAATCTCCTTGCACGTCTCCAGCAGAGTTACTGGGTGACAAGGCACCTTCTCAATGGGGATTTTCAGATTGGTAAACTGGTGTTGGCTTCAGTATAAAGTCACCACCTGCATGAGCCCTTAACAAGAGAGTCATCCAATCCTTTGAAGTTGTAAAACCAGGCATTGCCTTCTTCTCTCTAGCTGTAAAAGCCCTGATGACATCTTCTTCCCATAGAAGGCTGTTTTTCCCACATTGAAAATCTGTTCTTTAAATGCAATAATTTCGTTTCGCTTATCATTCATGTGTTCACTGGAGTTCTACTGTTAATTTCCTTCAAGAACTTTTCCATTGCATTTACAACTTAGCTAACTGCTTGGTGCAAGAAGCCTTGCTTTTGGCCTACCTGGTCTTTCGACATGCCTTCCTAAGCTTAATCATTTCTAGCTTCTGATTTAAAGTGACAGACATCTGACTCTTCCTTTCACTTGAACACTTAAGAGGTCATTGTGGGGTTATTAATTGGCCTAATTTCAATATTGTTGTGTCTCAGTGAATAGGAACGATCGAGGAGAAGGAAAAAGATGAGAAAACAGCCAGTAACTAGGGCAGTCAAAACATACACAACATTTGTAGATTAAGTTTGCGGACTTAAATGGGCACAGTTTGTAGCACCCTAAAACAATTACAATCGTGACATCAAAGATCACTGATCATAGATCACAGCAGATACAACAATAAGAAACAAGTTTGAAATATTGTGAGAATTACCCAAATGTGACACAGAAACATGAAGTGCTGTTGGAAAAATGATGCTGATAGACTTGCCTGTTACAGGGTTGCCACAAACCTTCAATTTGTAAAAAATGCAGTATCTGTGGAGTAAAGTAAAGTAAAGCGCAATAAAATGAGGTATGCCTGTAACAACCTGCCCAAGGAGATTAAGTAGTTAGTGAAAGACAAGGTGTGTCCTAAATGCCAACATTAGTTTCAATGACCACCTAACTCTCCCAGAAGAATAAACGTAGGTTATTTTTATTAAGCAACCACAGCAGCAATAGCCATGAAAACTAGCAATCCAGAGTGAAGAGCTCCCATACTGAGCCTTATACTACGATCACAAAAAGATAGAATGCTTCTGTTATTGAACACTCACCGGGTGCCCTGCAGGTCACGTTTGTCACGTTGTTTAATCCCCACAGCAATCCTATTGGAGTTGCCTAAAGTCACACACTCTTATGGAATATGTCTGACTCCAACACAGCCTGAGGGAATTGTCCCTGCTCTCGAGGGGCTCACAATCTAAGTAGACCAGACACCTACCCACCACATCTTGCCACTCCACCACTACGACTAAACACACACACACACACACACACACACACCCCACAGAGCCAAAAGAACCTATAAAGCCAAATACCTGCATAGAAATACAGTATAAAATGTATAGATTGGGGCCACAAAGGAATGACTGAGTCAGTTACATGAGTTAATTAGAAAAGACTTGCTGGGGGGAACAGACTTAAAGCTGTGTTTTAAAAGACAAAATGGACAAATATAAGTAAAATGAATCAGGCATTCTCTAAGGAGAATGTAATGGGTAACGGCATGGAAGCAAGAATGAGCATGCTATGGATGGGCGATGACAAGCAGCTTTGTTTGACTGAAGCAAAGTTTTCTGCAACCCTGATAAATCATTCAAGTGAAAAAAATATTTAGGGACTTAGCTATATGTGCTAATAGGTGAACGTTGTCTTTCTCTGAATAGAATTTTGCTACTTGCTGTAGAACCATCGGCATCTACTGAGATGACTTAAAAATAATGCTGGGAACCATTACTTGCCCTTTTCAATTCCTTAGTAGTTTTCTCCCTATGGGACCATTCAACTTTCATCTTTGGGCTCCTCTGAATTCTAGCAGCACTCACTCCCTTAGGTCTATAAATACTAGTATTAAACACATACACACACACACACACACAAACTTTCTATTTCCTTAAGAGGGGAATACAATCTTTATTTTTAGTTGAAATGTATTATTGTGCACTTTCTGAGATTCTTTCCCAACAAAAGACCACAACTATTTGTAGTGAAAGAATATTTTGTAGTTCAGCATGTGGAAACTTGTTTTTGTAAGATACTTGAATGCATTGCTAAAGAAATATGATTGCTTTGCTTTGCTGCCTGTTATTTGTATAGACCATTTATTTGTGATACTAAGAGCTTTAAACAATAAATGAACACAATTCCAACCCCCCATAATCTCCTCTGGGGAGGAAGCGGGGTCTGGATGTTAAACTATACCAGATGACGGAATGATAGGAACTCTGGGCCTGCTTCCTGGTTTCAATGCGTGTCAATTATGTTCATTCCCTGTGCCTCAGTTTCTTTATTAAATAGAGATAGCCATTCTCACCTCACAGTAAATGCTTATAAAATATGTTCAAAGCCCCTGCAAACTATAAATATAGGCTTGAAAGTACTCATTTTCTCCTATTTCTGATAAAAACCACAATATCTATGTGACACAATAGGAAAAGTCACCAGAATAGAGAATTGATCATTCCCAGCAGACCTCTTAGATGGTGACAAAAATGCCACTTAAAATTGCATTGATTTGCTCACCCCTGTAATCCTAGCACCTGAGGAGGCTGAGGTGGGTGGATTACCTGAGTTCAGGAGTTCGAGACCAGCCTGGTCAACATGGTGAAACCCTGTCTCTACTAAAAATACAAAAATTAGCTAGACGTGGTGGCGAGCACCGGTAATCCCAGCTACTTGGGAGGCTGAAGCAGGAGAATCGCTTGAACCCAGGAGGTGAGGGTTGCAGTGAGCCAAGATTGCGCACGGCACTCTAGCCTGGGCAACACAAGTGAAAATCTTTCTCAAAAAAAAAAAAAAGAAAAAAGAAAAAAATTGCATTAATTTATATGTGGCCCAATTCTGAGGGAGAGGTTCATAGTTCTGACCTTTGAATGCCTTGCCTAGGCTTCTGAATGTATGCATATTTCTTTAGGATAGTGCTTTTAAAATTATCTATGCTGAGGGGCCAGGTGATTTCCTCCCAAATTTCAAACCTGTCAAATAATTATACCTTTGTAAAGTGCAGTAAGAATGAATTCATTAAAAAACCATTTAAAAATGTGGTCATACAAAATAAAAGCTTAAATTTATTATTATATTCAACAGACCTAAAATTACTCTGTCAAGTTCTATACACTTCTTTTTTTTTCTCCAGGAGGTGAAGGGAAGGAAGGGAGGGAGGAGGTGGGCGAGTGTGCTAGGGAGTCTCAAAATTCTATACGTTTTTAAACACTCAATGGGTGCACAGCTCATCACTGAACAAAAATGAACAATTCTGAGTTTGGCACCAGTGTGTGGACTGACCATACTTTGAGTAGCTCCGCTCTCCCTGAACTCTCTTTCCATCATTTCCTCCTGTACTGTACCCCAAAACATTCTTAATACTGATGGCTTAGTTCATTGACTATGCATAGAGGAGGATGCAAGACCAGGATAAGGTTAGTGCTGGGAATTTAGAGATGTCATCTTATCTCTGAGCATCCAGAGCATCTTCGCAGCTTTGTGTCTTCATCTCAAGTCTGGAAATGATCTGAGTAGTTCCTTAACCACTGGGAATGGGCATATTCTTCTGGTAAAGAAAGCTAAGTAGTCTAGGCTTGTCCATACAACTCCACAGTTGCATACCACTCCTGGGCTAACTAGGGGAGATTACTGAGATTTGCCAAGGAATGCCAGGTCCTCCATGCCCCAATCTCTGGTCCAGAGACAGGGGGGCCCAAGAGAGTTGGGGACTATAGAAAATCCTTCCTAGCCTTTGTTTTGGTGACCTCTGCCACCTTCACAAATGACACTTGCCTCCTCCAAAAATGCTTCCAAGCAGCCATCCTTATCCTTTGGCAATATTTTTCTCTAACGATGGCATTCCTGTGGTATCAGATAAATAGAAAATAAAGAAGAATGACCAAAGGACATCCGTCTTTATGATTTTAAAGCTAAAAGAAAATAACCTCTGGAAACTTCAAGCCCTCCCCCACCATGATGCAATGATGTTGTAAAGAGGTCACCCACTTTGGACTTCTGCCTTTATAGAGAGCTATAATTAAATTAAGGATTATTTGTCTAGAGTCTGAAAAAGAGGGAGATCTAGGCTGGGTGTGGTGGCATCTGTAATCCCAACACTTTGGGAGGCTGAGGCGGGTGCATCATCCGAGGTCAGGAGTTCAAGATCAGCCTGGCCAATATGGTGAAACCCTATCTCTACTAAAAATTCAAAAATTAGCTGGGCATGGTGGCACACACCTGTAATCCCAGCTACTCAGGAGGCTGAGGCAGGAGAATCTCTTGTACTCAGGAGGCAGAGGTTGCCATGAGCTGAGATCATGCCACTCCACTCCAGCCTGGGCAACAGAGAGAAACTCCATCTCAATTAAAAAAGAAAAAAAAAAAAAAGAGGGAGATTTAGAGATCCCCTGAGAGACATAAGAAACCATGAGCATATGTGAACTTTCTGTAAAATGGGACCCTAGTTTTAGTTAGATTTTTAAAAGAGCTCTGTATTTTTTTAAATAGTTTAAGACTTCTCATTTAAACAATCATAAATGGAAGAGTAGCTCTCTGTGTTTTTGACTTAAATTCTCTATAGTGCCAGACTCAAGCCTTATTTAATATTTCCTCTTCATCTAACCCTATGTTCTTCAAATTACCTTTGTGATCTGTACCGTGAAGCACTGCAGACATTTAAAAGAGAATTAGAATAGAGTAAAAAATAATCACTAGTGTCTTGTGCATTGTAAGGGTAAGTACTTTTTTTTTTTTTTTTTTTTTTTTTTTGAGGCAGAGTCTTGCTCTGTCTTCCAGTCTGGAGCGCGGTGTCATGATCTCAGCTCACTGCAGCCTCTGCCTCCTGGGTTCCAGCAATTCTCCTGCCTCAGCCTCCTGGGTAGCTGGAATTACAGGTACATGCCACCATGCCCAGCTAACTTTTGTGTTTATAGTAGAGACACGGTTTCACCATGTTGGCCAGGATGGTCTCAAACTCCTGACCTCAGGTGATCCGCTGCCTCAGCTTTTCAAAGTGTTGGGATTACAGGTGTGAGCCACTGCACCCAGTTGGTAAGTACTATCTTATGACACTTTTTTCATGTGTGTATGTATAGTGCGTCTCAATGTAAAGTGAATTTTTTACTTGGGTTGGGGCCAAACACGGTTGAAAGCTATTGATGTGGGGCTTTAGTTCTCAGACTTGAATGTGTACAGGAGTCACCAGGGCAGTGAATTAAAATACAGATTCTCTGACCCTGTCTGCAGAACCTGCTTATGAGAAATCTGCATGTTTACAAGCTTCTTTGGTGAATCTGACACAGAAAGGTTGTGAACACACTGGGATAAACATTTACCTGGAAGCACCAATTGAGAGAATAGGATTGGGAATTACACAGACCAGAACCAGAAGACTAATTCTGGTGGGTTTAGGATCTTGGCAAATTACTCTGTGAGCCCATTTTCTAATCTGTGAAACGGCATTCTATGTCCTATGCATAGAGTAGTTGTACAAGTTACAGGAAATAGCCCGTGTACAGGCTGTACTAGGTCTATGTGTTATGCAGACCTAGAGCAAAATGAAAATGCAAGGCCCCCTTTTCAAAAATTATCCAGAATTTCAAGATGGCAACAGCAGAGCATTAAATCAAGTGCAGGCCTTTCTGAGCCGAGCAACTGCACAGGTGCACACTCATAACACCAGATCTGTGAAGGTAAAGTATCTAATTCGGTGCTTAATGTGTAGAAAGCATGCAAGAAAAGCGCAGCATTATCTAGCTAGACCGTATATCAGTATAAATATGAGACAATCTATGTAAAAGCATTTAAAACAAAAGCATACAACTATAAATAGACCAAGGTGTTAGTAAGAGGATGGAAGATAACTACAATGATGCTGATAGGAGCTGACCTAAACTTTCTTAATTAGGATCAGGGATGCTTTGTTCCACAGTTGTGTTGTTTGAAGGAAGAAGAACCATTGTGCAAGTCCAAGTACTGAATTGTTTCTGGCAGGTCCAAGATGTGCCATGTCCTCCTGTACCCTGCAGGGGTGGTCACAGTGGGATAAGCCGTCACCCCCTTTCAGCATCAGTGCCCTGAGTGTGAGGCAAAAGCAACCTCATGCCCCTCCCCTCTTGGAAAGCCTCCCAGGAACTTCTCCGCAGCCTCGTGAAAGCCCACTCTCTTTACCAATCAGTACAGGTTAAATAAAGCACTTTCAAGACCTAGGAATAATTCTCAGAACTTCATGTCAAATGGAAATCAAGTATTATTAACATCAGTTCAGAGATGGAAAAACAACATGTAGAAAAACTCATTCACTCTCTGGGCAAATTATCTACATACCTCGTTTTTTACTTCTGTGCCCTCGACTCTCCAAATTACATTCCCATCAAGGCCATTCATTCTTTACCTACCCTTGACAAAATTAAGCACACTTCTAATATAACCTCAAATGGGCTCAAAACCAAAGTTGACATCGTGGTCCCTCATAATGGCTTCTCTTCTTGACATTCCATTTTGTTGCAGTATTCCAGACCAAGACCTTGGAGTTTTCTGTAGTTTATCTCTATATACATACACCTCTCATATCTAAGACACACTGTGTTGGATTATAATTATTTGTATGCTCCTCGGTTGCCCCTACTCGATTCAAATGCCCAGAGGGCAGGAACAGTGACTCAGTCTTTTATGCATGCTGTGTCAGCAACCAGACCTGTCTTGTCCTCCATTTACTTAATGATAGAGAGTAGAGGGGGCTTGCAGCAAGCCCTCAGTATATTTCAGCATCAGTTCAAATTTTCTTGTTTGTTGCATGCTTGGGCTACCAAATGTAGCTCCAGTCATCTGGTGACTGCTATGTCCAATGCTTCCCAACACTTAGGGCCCATGACAAATATTATAATTAGTAATTCTTTTGTTCCCATTAAAAAATATTTGCCTGGGATGGGGTTGAGGTGTATAGGACTTCCCCTTATTCCATGAAGTAACAAAGTGATGCTTAATTTGAAGGTACATAAATTTAAGTATCATGAATCATTTCATATGTTTTTTTTAATATATCTTAATACCTTAGAAGGCTCTGGAATAGCAATCAATCAACAGGCTTAAGAATAGTGTATCAATCAATCTAACCTGCTAGGTCAGGTTCTGATACGCTAGGCATTAGAAGGCATAATTCTTAACATCGAGCATCTTAAAATTGAGTTGAAGATATTGTCTATGAAATTAGATACAAAGAGTACTAATGTTGTACAACTGGCTATACATTTCAAAGATGGATATAAAATTATAAGATTAATGTGTGTATAAATGACTGAAAGAAGGCTTCAAGCTCCTTGACTTGAGCGTTGAAGGATAAGAAGGGTTTGGATGGATAGAATAGTGACATAAATTACTCTTTAGGGGAAAGAGCAAGTAGTAAGCCAGATAAGCCTGACTTAAGCATGGATGGGAGATTAGGAAGGAAATCAGCTTGTCTATAGTTAGGAGTTATATTTGGGAACAGCGAGTACCTGAGTTTGTATATTTAGGTAAGCCAGGAACATTAGTCTTGAAATGAAAAAAGGACTTTGAAATTAATTTGATAGGCAATAGAAAACAATTGCAAACTGTTTCCAAGAAAGTGACAGAAAAGGTTTGGGCATATGAATCTATCATTAGTGCATAAAGTTATTAGGGAGAATGAGGATTATTGGGTGGTAAGGGGGATAGACCTTCTGCTATAATCCATATGTGAGGTTGTGAGAAACCAGACAGTCATAGAGGTAGTAGAGGAGGGGAGAAACAAGAGGAAGGAACCTAGAAATTGCTGAAAAGAGTTAATTCAGTTCACAAATACTCACTGAGTACTTACTAAACACAAGAGTTTCTGCTGTGTTTGGTGGAATCAATGGAGAACAAGACATACAAACCCCTGACGTGCCAGCATTTGCCTTCTAGTGAGGGGGCTAGACAATGAAAGAAGCAGGCAGTTACAGCACAGAGTCATAGGTATTCTGATGGGACAACTGGGAGTATTCTCCATGGACACATACAAAATGATTCCCAGCCCTACTGGGACAAGGGGAGGAGTGGAGAGTCTGCGAAGATAGCTAAATAAAATGGCATGTAATGTAAGAGGACGGGGTTGAAGAAAGAAAGGTATTCTGGGTATTCTATAAAATGGGGGAAAACGTCACATACCCAACAAAGTACACACAGGAAACAAACATATCTTGGAAATATCTCTCAATCTTCAAATCATTTCTACTTGACAAATAGCAAAGCCTTGGATTTAATACTTCCTTTTGGACTTGAAGATAATGGAAACTGATCAGGTTTGTATTCTGCTTTTCTTTTTTCCTGGAAACACAGAATCTTAAAGCTTAGAAGGAAGTGTCAAGATCCTTGCTCTAGGCAGCTGCTGGCTGAAACAAGAGCATGATATACTTCAAAGTATGTAGAGAGACAAACAAGGCTTTGGAGAACAAGACATGCCTGTTTTTTAAAAATATCTGTGGTGACACTCTATTATCTGCTTAAGTCTGGATACCGAGGTTGTTTCTCTAGTTACAAAGACTCGCTTGGAATGGCAAATGGCAGAATGGATGCACCATCCTGTGCACTCATGAGCTTAGTGATGGAGGTGCAGGTAGAGTACACCAAACAAGCCTATGAACCACTGGAACTGATGATGGCTTCCTTCTTTAATAAAGAAAATACTAGAAGAGAAGCAGGTTGGGGGCGGGGAAAATAATTGTTCACTTAACACAATGAATCTGAGGTGCCTATGGGACATGCAGATGGAGATATCCAACTTGCAGGTGAATCTGAGCTCAGAGGAGAGGTCAAGATGCCCTGTGTAATGAATACTTTCCTTTAAAAGAAGAAAAGATCTGAAGGGAATATTGGAAAATCTTAACATCTGTTAAGTCTTTCTAGTGGAGATTAGGAGGAGTTTGAATCACCTAAGAACCATCTTCTTGAGCTAATATTTTTGCATAATTATCTTTTTATTAAATGAAGTATTTCAAACAAAGAACTATTCAGGGAATCACTTAACAAACACACCTATCAATCAACGGCAGCCCTAAGAATGTAAATCAATTTACCCAGAAACCACAAAGGCCAGCAGACAAAACTTCCACTCATCCACTTCTCTCCCACCTTGTGTCCCATCCTCTGTTCCTCAGCCCCTTTCTCCTTCCCCTTCCCATTTTGTCATGCCCTTCCCTCGGACCTTACTTTCCCTTTTTCTCAACCATTATTGATCATCTCTGGCTGGTATAGACCTTACAAGATATGACCTTGTCCTTCCACGTGATTAAGTTCATTACATCTTCCTGTGTAACACCTCAACTTTCCATAGCCCACGACGGAGCCTGGGAAAAGGATGGTGACTTGTCTCCACAGGGTCATATACTTAGGTGCTTCCTCCTTTTCACCCTAAAGAATATCTGGCCTCCAAAAACAATTTGTAGGAACCAACAGTTCTCCCAACAGAAAGCACTGCACTCCTAACCAAGTATCATTCTGCAGCTCTCTTGCTAGGCTCTCCATACTCAGCTTGCTCTTATAATTTTGCTCATCATCTGTTTTCTTCCTTAGTTTCAAACCTGTGTTGAAGTCATTCACTGTGGTCATAAGAGAACAAACATTTCTCTCAATATAAAACCCCTCAACATCAAAAAATCTGGGATAAATATTTTAATCCTTCAAGGGCGGGAACAGTGTGACGTAGCAATTGAATGTTCAATTTAGACGTCTACATTTTAATCCCTGCTCAACTTTAAAATAACTTTTCTTGACTTTCCATCCTAACCAACCTTGAATACCCAACTTCTTCCTGAAAGCTTCTCTGGCTATTCTAATTCATTTTATTATTTCCCTTTTCCAAATGACCACAGTATAGCCATCTCTCCGTATACTGGGGGGATTGATTCTAGGACCCTCTATGAATATCAAAATCCACAGATGCTCAAGTTTTTTGTATAAAATGGCATAGTATTTGCCTATAGCTATACACATCTTCCTGTATACTTTAAATCATTTCTACATTACTTAAAATACCTAATACTATGTAAATGCTATATAAATAGTCGTGATACTGTATTCTTATTTGTATTCTTTTTATTGTTGTATAGTTACTTTTTAATTTTTTTCCAAACGTTTTTGATCTGTAGTTGTTTGAATCTGCAGATGTGGAAACTGCAGATATGGAGGATCAGTTGTATTCACATCAAACCAACACAATAGAAATTAATCCAATCATGTACTTGCTTATGTTGCAATAAAGCTGCTTCACCTTCTACATCCCTTCCAGGTACTAACGTAATGCGAATCAAGTTGTAGTTTGGTTGGAGTAAATATTAATCCATGCTGATACACATGTTGGGAGTGGAGAGAAGAAAAGTCAGGTCTGATAAAGGCCACCTAGAAAGCCAGCTTCTTTTTTTTTTTTTTTTTTTTTTTTTGAGACAGAGTTTCACTTTTGTTGCTCTGGCTGGAGTGCAGTGAAGTGATATCGACTCACTGCAACCTCTGCCTCTGGGATTCAAGCGATTCTCCTGCCTCAGCCTCCCAAGTAGCTGGGATTACAGGTGTGTACCGCCGCACTTGGCTAATTGTGTATTTTTAGTAGAGATGGGGTTTCAGGAGTTTGAGACCAGCCTGGCAGGAAGGTATGCTTTTATATGGGATCCAGGGAGTGACTAGACAGCTGCTGTGTCCCCACCAACCTGCCCATGCATCTCACTGCCACAATATAGCTTGGAATGTCAATATACTACGTATGTATCCTGGGTCATCTGTTCCTCAGGAAAAAAACACAGACAGGAACACAAAAAGGGAAGGATAGCACTCTATGTACATTCACCAACAAGTTTCCTCAAAGATATAACATTTTACAAAATATCTCCAAAGGGGTCTCACTTCTCACAGCATAAACTGTCATAAAACATGCAAGTAGCTGTATCTGTTTCCTAATGAAATTTATTTGTATCTCTTCCCTGGGGCCTCACAATAACTTCAGTAAGAGGAAATATGAATTCAAGTGGAAGCAGGGGAACTGCAGATGATCCGGATGTCTGCCTGTTAGGATAGAGTGAGGAGCGGGATTTATATAAACAGTATGGATAGCAGATAAATAGATAGATTGATAGATAGATGGACAGACAATTTATTGAGCATATACTCTGTACCAGGTACTATGTTAAATCCATTACAAAGATTATCCCATAAGGTAGTTAGACTATTACTCTATTTTAAAGACAGTGAAACTGAGGATCATAGAATATAAATAACTTGCCCAAGGTCAAACCTAGAAAGTTGTAGTGTCAGGGTTTGTCGCCAAATCTGATTCCAGACCCCAAATTCTTAACCCTTAATGCTTAATGTTCTGAATATAAAAAGGAAGTTTAAGCCTACCAAACCCTTTCTGTGTCTTTACATTATCATTAGTAAAATGCCTGTGAACCCCTGGAAAATTTCTTCTCAAGGATGTTTCTGCATACAGAATTTGGTCACTGGAAAGGGCTGTGAAGAAATGATCTGTAACATTGTCTCCAACTGTAAGATTACCCTAAAAATTTACTGCGTGAGTAGAGCAAGTTTTATTTTATTCCCTTTTAAAATGAAGGGACGGCTAGGTGCAGTGGTTCACCTCTGTCATCTCAGCACTTTGGGAGGCGGGCAGATCACTTGAGGCTAGGAGTTCAAGACCAGTCTGGCCAACATGGCAAAAATTCACCTCTATTAAAAATATAAAAATTAGCCAGGTGTGATGTCATTCACCTGAAGTACTAGCTACTCAGGAGGCTGAGGTGGGAGAATCACGAACTCAGAGCAAAAGTTTCAATGAGCCAAGATCATGCCACTGCACTCTAGCCTAGGTGACAGAAAAAGACTCTGTCTAAACAAATACAATAAAATAAAAACTGAGGGGAAGATAGATATTATCCCTCTGGGATTAATTTTTGAGTACTAAGTAGTTAGAAGTGTGTTCAAAGCACTTGAAGAAAAGACATGGCCAAATTGTTGTGTTCAGAAGACTATTTTAACCATGTCCCTTTCCACCCATCCTTAACACCCAAACACACATATTCATCAGCTAATTTCACTTTCTCCTTCAAAGTCTCTGCTCAAGGATTTTCTTCTCCAAGAATCCCTCACTGCCTGCGCCCCTCAGCAGGATCTCATCCACGTCCACTGGGTCCATGTCTTGTTATAGGATTTATTACATTGTCCTGTCATCATGGATCTTCGTGTTAGTCTCCCTGCTGAACTGTATGTGTCTTAGGGATTGTGATCATGCCATCTGTGTATAGTAGTTTCCAGTCTAGAGCATGGCTCTGACAAGACACTTAATATACACTAGCAATAAAGTAATATGCCATGACAATATAGAGCCTCTAAGTCTGAGGACAGAACCCTTATCTTTGCTGTGGGGAGCTACTGGCTGAAGCTAGCTCAAGACACCTTTCCAACCAATGTGTAAACAGCAACAGCCTGTGTAAGAGCCCAGGGCAATCAGTTAAATCCCCAGTTGCAAACCTTATGGTTTTCAGGGTAAAAGACCTCAGAGACAACTGTTCTCACTTGTCATTTCAAATATTTAAAGTCACCATTCCCTGGAGCGCCTGCTGTTGATAAGCACCATGGTGAACTTCTTTGGGTCTTTTCACCTGTCGTAGAGGTCTGAGGACAGAAGGGTTTAAGAAAGGAGCATGGCCTTGTTTTTCTCTATGCTCTTATATAAGGTTTTCTTGCCACATTTTTTTAATGTATCGATTTTAGTCCATGATCATATGAGTGGTTTTACTGGATGAAGAATTCAGGTTTTCTGACCCCCAGACAATTATATTTCTACCAGTTGATTCCAACTCTTTCATCAGAATGAACTCAAGCCTCACCTCCTCCAAGAAGCCCTCAGTGACCTGCTCCCCCCGTCACATGTAAATGCCCTCCTCTGTGTTCTCAGTGCCCTGTGTGTGCTTCTAATGTGGCACATATTACCCTGGTCAGAAGAGGGGCTCATTAACTTGTCTGTTTTCTACCAGGTTGTTTGCTGCAGCGAACTGAAACCACGTCTTATATCCCAGTGCCTCAACCCGTGCCACACAAACAGACTCTTACATTGCTTCTCTCCCTGTTTCTTCCTGGCTGGGGAGGGGAAGAAGTAAATATTCTTTGATGGTTTGTGCTTTTCATGAGGTCCATTTTTGTACTCTCGTTGCTACAGGGAGCAGGGAGGAAGATTTTAGTGTGGTTTACCATGTTAAGGTCAAGACTAATGATAAAGGTTGCCTAGATAAGCTCCAGAAGCCCTTCCAGCTCTCAAAATCTAAAATGTAATTTCATTTGATGCCATCTTTTCTTCCTCCTGCTCAAAGCCCTGCTTCCTGCTCAACCAACATTAGAGAAAACAGGGACTGAGCAGCCATCTGAAGGCTGATGTTATAAACACTCCCTGGGACTTCATAACAGCCAGGAGGGCTGAACTGCTGTCGATTCAAAGACCGGTCCAGCTGCTAGCCTGGGATGAGGGATCACAGGGAGAAGATGCTGAAACAACTGTTATAGATTTTACTGGCAGTGGCTTTCGACAGACTGGAATGGAAACGATAATTGGTGAAGACATCTTAGCGGTCACTAGTGAGTATGAGAAAGCTCTCTGGCTTTCATTAATAGCAGCCTCTGCCTGAACTGAATAATAACCTTGAAGATGGTAACTTGAAAGGTGAATTCACGTGGGGGGAAAGTCTGGGACCACTTCTAAGTAGCAGCTTATAGCCTTTCAGAAACAAATGCTGTAATGAGAGTCAAGTATTTCTCTTTAAAAGATTTTTTGCTGCCAATTCAGGTAGCCAAATAACTGCACCCCTGTTTTATCAGAAAACAAACCTTCTAAATTAACAAATAAGCTAAAGTCATCAGTGAGTATTTTCAGTAACAAACATATGTTTCTTAGTGAAATAAAGAGAAGATAAAGAAGTTAGCTTTTTCCTTCCTGGCTGCAAATGACCTTAAAAGATACTGTTAAATAATAAATGTCCATTAACTAGTCTTGAAATAATTGCATTTAAACCAATTTTATGATCATATAGAACCACATTTCATATTATAGTGCAGCAAAATAAAAGTGCTCTATACTGCAGCTATCGGGCAGTAATAGAGGCTGTCTTGTGAGAGGATTAATATTCAGAGCCTCAAAAGACTCCAAGTGCACCCCAGATGTGATATCACCAGCTTGTGGTATCAGTCTCCTTTTCTCCCATCGCGAGATGAACGAGGGAACAAGGAACAAAATCATGAAAGAGAAAAAGTTGCTCGAAATGTCATTGTTTTTAAAGGCAAATAAGTATACAAAAATTAGCCAGGTGTGGTGGCTAGTTCCAGCTACCTTGGGGGGAGCTGAGGCAGGAGGATTGCTTGAACCCAGGAGGTCAAGGTTACAGTGAGCAGAGACTGCACCACTGCACTCCAGCCTGAGTGACAAAGTGAGACCCCGTCTCAAAACAAACAAACAAAGGCAAATAAGTGACATAACAGAGTAGGAGGGTTCTTTCTGTAGCCTCCACCACAAATGCTGGTTAGTTTCTCCAGTTGATTAATTGTCACCTGAGAATGTAGAGGAAATCTGCTAATAGTTACTAACATTCTAGAGTGACTAAGGAAATGAGCTGCAGAAATGCAGGACATCATTTTATCATTGGTTGGATAGTTAGCATATTCTCTTTGCACATGATCTACGACGTAAGTCATCATCATTATCATCTGGGGTTTTATGTTCATATCAAAGTTTTCTAATACGGTGGTGGTGCCTAGGAGGGAGAACTACATAGAGAAGCCTGCCCTCCTCCTTCACTTCTGCACTTTGTAAAGGGAGAGAGGGAAGGAGGGAAAAAGTGAGGGACATTTTCTTCTCAGAATGAAAAAACTGTATTATTGGTATTCTGTAAAATAGTTCTTATGCTCTTGGGAGAAACACACACAAAACAATCTTTAGAGAGAAACCTCATATATTGTGATACCACAGGCAAAAAAAGAGTTCAAAGTGAAGAACTTACAGCAGACATAGCCATAGAAGAACACAATTTTAAATATATCACGTGCCTAGGTAATAGCTCAGGTGGGTACAGAGTCTGCCTGCCTGTTAATAGATTAACATTAGGCCAAATGTTTCCTGTGTGCATCCTCTTATGCCACACAGGATAAAGGTACACTCTATACAAACAGTACAAATGCTTTGGAAGGAAAAATGCTCCTTGCTTTAATGAGGATGGCCTTCCCACCTTGGTCAGTAATTCCAAACCCTCTACTGCAGTCAGGGAATGTGGATGATCAGCCAGCAGTCAAGCCAAGAAGATCAAATTCATCAGAAGCTTTCCCTTTTGTTTTTTCATGCTGCCCCCACCCCATCCCTACAGACTTATAGGAGTCCAGAACAAGTTGTGGAGTTGTACTCCTTAATTCTTATTATAATTTCAAGAATGGGGCTTTCAATAATGACAATAAAACACTGATAAACTGATAAACAATTTGTTTGGCATTACTTTAAGGCAGCACCATGAATGAGTGGCATTTGGCCATGTGTGTATTAGGGCCTGGGTTGATGAGGGTAAAGAACAGAAACACCCCCCACCCCACCCTCAGCCTGTACATCTACCACCTACCCACCAGGCTGGATATAAAGGGAACAGATGAGGTGAGATGCACCCATCCTGAAACACTACTCTCTCCAAGTCAGCACAAGTCCCCATGCTGGCCTCCATCTATGCTGGAAGTAGCTAAAATTGTTATAACCACTCAGCAGATCAGCACTGTATTAGGCCATTCTTGCATTTCTATAAAAGAATATTTGAGACTGGGTAATGTATAAAGAAAAGAGGTTTAATTGGCTCATGGTTTTGCAGGCTGTACAGAAAGCATAGCACAAGGATTTGCTTCTGCAGAGGCCTCTGGAAGTTTACAATCACGACAGAAGGTAAAGGAGGAGCAGGCAGGAATGGGAGCAAGAGACAGAGGAGGTGCCACACACTTTTAAACAACCAGATCTCGCAAGAACTCACTCACTATTGCAAGGATAGCACCAAGAGGATGGCACTAAACCGTTCATGAGAAATCCACCCCTATGATCAAATCACCTCCCACCAGGCCCCACCTCTAACACAGGGGATTACAATTCAACATGAGATTTAGAGGGGACATATATCCAAACTATATCAAGCACATTCTTTTTACAAAGTAGCACAACTTGAGACGTCTGTGAAGTATACTTATTCTCATCCTGAGAGCTGCAGCTGATGACTGGTTGAAATTCACGCAGTCATCGTTGCTGCATGAGGAGAAAGCCTTGGACTTCTGACTCACAGTGCATCTCCCACATCTATTGGACAAGAGATGATTAGGATGATTATTTGATGTAACTGGGGATATTTGTCAAAGTATAATTTCCTGGGCCTCCCAATGCATAGATCTGATTCAATGTACTTTGAAAAACCTAAGGGACTATGACATTCACCCCAGGTTAGGAAAGTCTACTATCCAGGAAGACATCATCAGACTTGAGTAAGAAGTGACCCAGGACAGAGCCAACAAGAACCACACTGAGTCAACATCTGCTGGAGCCGCCAGGGTGGCTGGAGCAGTGGACAGGAGGAGGAGGAGGAGTAACAGTTGCCTAGCTGTGTATCTCAGTCTTCACATCTGAATAATGGAGACAGTAATACTACCTGCCTCATGCAATTGCCAGGAATGTTAAATCAATCAGTCAATGTAAAGTATATAGTACAGTGCCTGGCACTTGTATATTGATAAAGATTAGATGCTGTTGTCTTTATCTGGATCTAAAGCTGCCTGAGTAGAAGTTGGAGAATGAGGCAAGGCTGTTTAATGGGACCAGTCTAAAAGGAGCTGGGTGAAGTAGAAAGGAAACTAGGTTTCTAGCTCCTTTAAATGTCCAGAGAAGAGCTGGAAATTCTGCTATGGCTAATCTTTGAGGATCAGTAATTTGTCAATTCACATTAAAATGGTCAACTTAAGGCAATGTTATTTAACATCTATAACTTATACATTTATGTCGTTCAAAAAACCTCCAGCATTTGCCAAAAGGAAAAAAAGAGAAAGGAAAATATTTTACCAGTAATTCAGATTTTACTTGGAAGTCCCTGGCTTCATGAACATTCTTTACAAAAACTGCAAAATTCTCAGGACTAATACTTACATTCTGACTTACAATTCAGGCTAGGGAGGTATATTTGTTACCTATTACTGTATAACAAATAACCATAAACCTAGCAGCTTTTAACAACACATATTTATTATCTCACAGTTTCTGTGGACTGAGATCCAAGTGCGGCCTGTCCGGGTCCTCTGCTTCAGGATGTCTCCTAAGGCTACAATCAAGGTGTCTGCCATAGCTGGGGTCTTATATGAAGGCTCAACTAGGGAAGAATCTGCTTCCAAGCTGATGAGGTTGTTGGCAGGATTCATTTCCTTGTTGGCTGTCACCATTGCTTACCATGCAGGCCTCTTTGACATGACAGTTTTCTGATTAAAGCCAGCAGAGGAGAGAGTCTGCTAGTAGGACAGAAGTTACTATGTTATGTAACCTAATCATAAAAGTGACATCCCATCCCCTTTGATTTCTCTGCTTGTTAGAAGTAGTCACAAGTTCCACGCACACTCAAGGATAGGGGATTAAACAAGGTCATGCATACCACAAAGCAGGGCTCATTGAGGTCCCTCTTAGAGTTGGCCTGTCACAGGCAGCATTTCCCAAATGGGGTTCCCTGAAGCACTACTGTGCCTCTGGACATTAACTGATACTTTAGAAAACAAATTGACATATGCTAATTGTTTTTCATCTCAATATTTCCTCAGACAGGGAAATCCAAAATATACTCTTAGGTAATGACCCCAAATATGCAATAATCTGCCATATCCAAGAGCACTTTCCTTGTAAGATTATGACTTAATATGAGAATGCAAAATGTTTACCATCTATAGTGATGCAAAAGCAGCATTGATTTCAGGTTGATCTATGTCATTTATTCAGTGTCCGCCACTGTGTGTTATCTGTCTTGTCTTACAATTTCAACATAAATGAATATTTAATGTTTCTTTTATATTAAATATTTATGCTACACAAATTCGTGCTCCACAGATCTGTGACTCAAAGAAGGAGGTTTTCAAACAACAAAAAAAGGGTGTTGAGATTCTCAAACGGTGTCACAATCAAGCAAAAGTTGAAATACATCAAAATGAGAGCTAAGGCTTTGCTTTCTAAATATGCCTGGGAGTAAGATGAATTATTCCAGAACAATCTAAGTCAATGGTACGAAGATTTTGCAAAATACATAATTTGGGCTCTGTCTTTCCTTGTAACACTCACCATCTCTATGACATGACAGCTTTTTGGCTGGGCACGATGGCCCATGCCTATAATCCCAGCACTTTGGGAAGCCAAGGCGAGTGGATTACCTGAGGTCAGGAGTTTGAGACCAGCCTGGCCAACATGGCAAAACCCTATCTCTACTAAAAATACAAAAATTAGTCAAGAGTGGTGGCAGGTGCATGTAGTCCCAGCTACTTGGGAGACTAAAGCAGGAGAACCGCTTGAACCCAGGAGGCAGAGGTTGCAGTGAGCCGAAATTGTGCCACTGCACTCCAGCCTGAGCAATAAGAGTGAAACTCTGTCAAAAAAAAAAAAAAAAAAGACATGGGATTTTTCATTTTACTTTGCAATGAAAGGAAAATGTAGAACATATTAAATGCTGCACTTCAAATTTGGATTTTAATTCAACAATATATCATTTCCAAATTTAGACACAAAACATTGTTTTTGTTGAAAGAGTTTGTTATTTCTTGATGTCATATTTTACATTAACATGTAAAATAAGATTTTTATGTTTTCTTTTAAAATATTCCACTTTTCTAATTTTTGTGTGACAATTGTATAAGGAAGACAACAACTGTTAAACCTTAATATTTTTTAAATACTATATCCTTTCTCTTGTCACTCCTTCTAAAGAGTATCATATGTTTTATATTTAGTTCCTTTTACCTTTGTGGTGCTGACGGGATAAAAAGGCAAATTAAAGGTTGAGAGAAACCACACAAACATCAATGAGCTCATAGAAAAAGATCATAAAGAATGACGCAAACTATTCATCAAAGTTTCAGAAAGGAAGAAAGAAACTGGAAGCAGCACCTGTGAATAATGCAATTTGGTATTGAGAAAAATGAGGAAAAACTGCTTGGTTTTTCTCTGTGCTTTTCAATGTAAGTCTCTCTTTTTCTGCTCACAAAAGAGCAGTAGTACCAAAATAATCTTCAGTAATAATCGTTATTAGTCTCTAAGGCTTTCAAAGCCAGACTTGTGTTTCTTTTAGATGTGCCATGATGCTTGTGTGGCCTTACCTGGGGCACTCAGAAAGCTGTCTCTCTCCACAGCATCCTCTATGTTTGTCCTGTGCTAATACTGACAGTTCTTCTCCCAATTTCCATAATACAAAATCCACTCCACAGGGTATTAGTGTGCAAGGTAGATTTTACTGAAGATTTCATGGTGCATCATGGATTATTTCATTAAAAAATTTCCCTTGGGTAATTGCTCTCCAAGACTGGTCTAGTCTGCCAGCTGCCAGGTCTGGGCGTCCCTGTTTCCCCATCTGCCTTTCCCTCCTTCCCTCACTGATACAGCCTTCCAGTCCTCCAGCTCCTTAAGATCTACTTAAGTATATTCAACACCCACCCCCAACCCACCCCATTATTCCCCACATGGCAAACAAAATACTCTCTCTAGAAATCCATGAAAGATTAGGTAGAAATGTTTTTTCACTGTCACATAATGTTCAAAAAAAAAACTGATAAAATTTTAATTATTTATGATAGCAATTGTTTTTGTCTGTCACTTTTCTGGCATAAATAGAAACCAAGTCTCTAGCTCCTGACCTTTTGTCAATGCTCTGTCAGTACATTCTAATTTTAAAGGAATTTTGATATCAAAATGGTTTGGGAAATTTTGCAGTGGAATATATGGCAGGTAGTGTCTCTAAATCCAAATTAGGCAAGAGGATTCAAGCAAAACTTGGGTAAAGTGATCACTTCAAAAGAATGAAGGATACACCATATGTAGAGGGAGAGGCTGAATATTCATTCACTCACTGAGCATTTGCTTTACACCTACTGTGAGTCAAACACTAAAGTAAGGGCCAGCCTTACAATAGGAAACAAGGTGGACATGGTTCCCACCCTCATGAAGTCTGTGGTCTGGTGGGAGAACAAGTAAGTGATTAAACAAGTAACTTGAATAGAATGTGCATATGTTGCAGGGGAAGTATAGAGTGAAATGGGACAATATTCCCAAATCCCCTAGCACATGTATTTGTTTGTCTAGGATAACTAGGGAAGGGGTGGGAAGGTGAGAGTGGGGGTCTTTTGAGCAAGGGTAACAGCAAGCTCAGACATAAGGAAGTAGAGCAAGCACGGGCAGCTTGAGGAGTGTCGAGAAAGGAGCTTATTTTGTCTGGGTGTGGGAGGGGCAGGGCGGGTATAGCCAAGAAGAGGTTGGAAAGGAAAGTCCCATGTCCTCAGGTTTCTACCCTTCGGCAACAAATTCTGCTTTCCTTATGCTCAGCTGAAACCTAATCTCAATCTATGCCTGCAGTTTGACTGCATCTCTTTCTCCCTGGAAGAGCCCAGAGTTTCTGGGTCAGGGGCTGCCCTGCAGCATTGCAGCATCCCAGTGGCACCCCTCAGCCTCAACGTCAACTCTCTAAAGTTGGGACATGCAATCAAAGGGTGGTTAATTTTACATCCCTCACCTTAGTTACGCTGCCTATCAGAAAAAGGGGGAATTTAACAAAATATGTTTTTTATTGATATCAAATAAATTAATTTTACTTTAAGAACTTTTCTGAGAATTTCTTGACCAATCTTCAAAATAATTGTAACATGCTGGCGTATTACATATTGGATTTGAAATTCTTTTCACTGATCTGAATATTACATATTTTAGAGATGAAAATAATTAATTAACCCAGATTTCATTGGATAACTAGTAACAGCCATGTCCTAGGAGTTACATAAATAAGAAAATATCTCTCCAAATTGTTCACAGTCTAGAAAACATACAAGGAAACTCTATAAATTCCTGTGGTAAAGAGAGATGTAAAGAGCATTATTACAACCCAAACCCAAGGCATGGAGTCCAAACAGTGAGTGGCTGGGTAAGACGCACTGAGGAGGTGATGATCACATCGGGGATGATATAGTTTGTCCTCTCCGTATGTCATGTTGAAACGTGACCTCCAATGTTGGACGTGGGGCCTAGTGGGAGACGTCTGGGTCATGGGGCAGATCTCTCATGAATGGCATGATGCCCTTCTTACAGTAATGACTTCACATGAGAGCTGGTTGTTTGAGGGAGCCTGGCATCCCCACTCTGCTCCCTTTCTTGCCATGTGATGCCTACCCCTGCTTTGCCTTCCTCCATGAGTAAAAGCTTCCTGAGGCCGTCACCAGAAGCAGATGCTGGTGCCATGCTTCCTGTACAGCCTGCAGAACCATGAGTCAAATACACCTCTTTTCTTTGTAAATTACCCAGTCTCAGCTATTCCCTTATAGCAATGCAAAGTGGGCTAACACAAGGAAGAACTGTTTCTCTTTGCCTTTTTCTTCTTTTCCTTTATTGCATGATTGCTGCTATTCACCCAGGCTTTCTGGAACCATATCGCCAATTACCACACCAATGTAGTAATTAGGTAAAAAGATTCCATAATGAAAGCATTCTGGACATATTAGGCTGGGGCTTCAAGGAAGGGATCTTGCTCCTTCTCTGTCTCAAGCCCCTCCTCACATTCATCCCTTCTCCGTGACTTGCTGGCCCATTTGGCCAAGGAGGCCTTCTCTGATAAATAGGCAGCTGGAGGCTAACTTTGTTCCTAGATACCCCAGCACTCACCGCCCCAACCCAGGAATTAATGACCAGAGCAGACGGAGCACCTAACTGGAAAACACCGGCAGAAACACACGGACGCAGAGACCAAAAGATACGGAACTTAGCATACACGGGAAGTGAAGCCCACACAAATTATATGAGGGGAAATGTACAATGTCAAGAATAGTTTGTTCTAAAGTTCTCCACTAATTTTTTTTTCAAAACTTGGGATCTTAATGGAAAATAACAATAAACATGTGGGGTAGTGAAGTAGAAAAAAATGATGCATTTTTTTTTCTTCTCATGCACCCTGCAGTCAGTACCTGAGGGCCCACATTGAGAACAGATTACCCTTAAAATATTGAATAGGAATGTTTGAATATTAGAGGTATGTTTATTTATCAGCAGTAGTTACCTTTTTCACTCATTTCTTCGCTTATACAGCAAAAGTAGATAGAACCCCCATTACATGCCATATACTTTGGATCCAAAATATAAATAAGACAAAGTCAGTCTAATAATGAAAACAGACAAGCACAGCTAGTCTATACTAGAGTGCAGTATATCAGAGAATAATGTAAGTCTCCCAAAGAGCAGGGACAATATTTTCATATTTGCCATTCAGAATTTCACCTGGAACACTTAAAGCAACACCTAACATAGAACATTAAATATGTGCTAACTGATGTGTCTATGTGTCCAATGCACAGTGTGATATATAGCATGGAAGCAGGACACATAATCAGACAGGATTGGTGGGTGAGGAAGGTTCAGCTGAGTTTGGTGTTCACACATAGAGTGATAGCATCTGCCTCATAATGTGATTTTCTGCAGCACTGCTCATCAGCTTGATTATAAGTGGTATCATTGGATGATATGGATGATAAAAAGAAGTTTCAGAAGGCAAAATATACAGGAGTAGGGAGGTAAGAGGCTTCCTGGAGAGTGACTGAAATAAATAACCATAAAATCTAGGAAGGATAGCTGGGCGTGGTGGCTCATGCCTATGATCCCAGCACTTTGGGAGGCTGAGGCAGGCAGATTGCTTCAGCCCAGGAGTTCAAGACTGGCCAGGGCAACATAGGGAGACTCCATCTTTACAACAAATACAAAATTTAGCTGGGCATGGTGGTGTGTGCCTCTTGTCCCAGCTACTCAGGAGGCTGAGATGGAAGGATTGGTTGAGCCCGTGAGGTTGAGGCTGCAGTGAGCTGTGATTGCGCCACTTTACTCCAGTCTGGGCAACAGAGCAAAACTCTGTCTCAAGAAAGAAAAAAAATCTAGGTGGGCAGGGCAAAAAATAAAGAAGTTCCAAGGGGATGAAAATAGAGCAGTCAAAGCACCAGAGGTCTCCCTGAAATTCAAAGACTAGACAGTGGGAATAAGCATGAGGAAATAGGACCCATAGGTGAATACTGATGTACAAAGCTGAGATACTAATGTTTAAGATTTCAGAAATAGAGCTGTTTAGGGTAATGTTTGTTTCCAGTGGGGATGCTGAAGTTGGGTGGAGGCCATTTAATTAGAGAAGATCAAAGCAGTCAGTAATACTGGGTAGATGGATGGGGTCATCCTTGCTGTGTAGAAGAATGGCAGGAGGAGGAGAAGAGCCAGAGGCCAAAGACCTCAATGGAGCAGTGGCAGGGACATCAGTGAATGATGGCATTAGAAGGGGGTGAGCTTCACCAGGGTTCCTCCAGAAAGCAGAGCCCGAGGCGATGGCTTGCATGCCGTCAATTGATTTGAAGACAAGATCCTGGTGAGTAGGAGTGAGGGAATGCGGAGGGTGAAACAGGAAGGCAAAAAAGTTAATGCAAGGGAATGTTCTTCAGTGATCTCTGCTGTGAGTAAATCAGGCCCTACCCTGCCTTCAAAAACTTCTGAGCCATGTAGAATGAACCTCAGAATTTGTCCACTTTCTTCTTCCCCTATGTCTTAGTGGGGCTTGAACTCCCTCTTGTGAGGCTGCAGCAGTGTGAGTGCCAGGCAGGTTTCCACAAGTGTACTACCCTAAGGCCTCTGAGAAGCCCCAGGTAAAAATTAAATGATAACAAGGTGCAGCTGAAGGAACATGCTGTCAGATTTACACCTGCCTGGAGCTGGTTGTCACTACAGTGGCTGGAGTAAAAGCTGGGCAGGGAGAATGTGAGATGGGGCACCAGAAGGGTCTGTTACAATGGGTAAAGGAGTCATTGTAAGCAGCAGGTAGGAGCAAATAGAAAGCGAGTGTAGGCACAGGCATGAAAGGTACTGCAGATGGATGGCATTAATGACCGGGGTCCAACTGGAGGCTTGTCCTAGAACTCCAAAAAAAAAGTCATCTTGCAGGTAAGCAAGACTAAATTCTAAGGAAGGGGGCTCGATGGGAAGATCCATGCTCACTTGGTCTTCCCCTACCCCAGGCATGTTTAACCAGATACAGAGCATGGCTGCTTGGAAAAGCAAGCTGTGGCCTACTCAATGGCATCAATATATCAGGAGATACAATATTTGAGCTCACAGAAGTCTGTTCTGAATATGGAAGAGAGAGATAGAGAGAGAGAGAGAGTGTGTGTGTGTGTGTGAGAGAGAAAGAGAGAGAGAGAGAGAGTATATGTGTGTGTGTGTGTGTGTGTGAGAGAGAGAGAGAGAGAGAGAGAGACTAGAAAAACAAATAAGGCAGCACTTAACTTGGCCTTGAATAACTAACATATAAAGATATAACTTATCTGATCCACTTGGCAGTTTTATTTAGCAAAGTAAACTAACAAATTGGCATTCTGATTTAGATGTAGCTCTCTTGGGAGTTGGTTTAGCCAGTTAAGCTCCCCTGAGCCTGAACAACCCTGGGTTTGCTAATAAATCAAGTGTAAGGATCTCCAAAGCAGAGGATCACATCCTGGGATTCAGTGACTACAGCAAAGAACTGATGCCTATGCAGTATGCAGTCCTATGTTAGTATCAAGCTCATCCCCTTCTCTCATATTTTAAAATTGACTTTCTGACTTTAACACACTACTTCTGTTACACATGATTGTATGGAAATAAAATGATGTCTTTGTGGCATTAGTTACCTTTTGCCGCATAACAACTTATCCCCAAACTTAAAACAACCCACATGTATTGTCTCACAGTTTCCGTGGGTCAAGGGTCTGGGCAGACTTAGCGAGTTCTTGCACTTCAGGGTCTCTCACAGACTTGCAGTCAAGGTGTCAGCTAGGATGTAGTGATCTTAAGGTTCAACTGGGCAAGGATCCATTTCTAGGCTCACATGGGGGTTGGCAAGATTGAGATTCCTGTGGACTGTCAGACTGAGGGTCTCAGTTTCTTGCTGGCTGTTGGCTGGAGGCCCCCTTCAGTTTCATGCTACATAGGCAGCTCCAACATGGCAACTTGCATCATTAAAGTCAGCAAGGGAGAGAGTCTGTTAGCCTGAGGACATTACGATCTTTTGGAACCTAATCAGTGAAGCGGTATCCCATCATCTTTGCTACAATCTGTTTGTAGAAGAGAGTCACCAGGCAAACCCACATTCAAGAGAATGAGATTATAACAGAGGTATGGATACCATGAGGCAGGATCGTTGGGGACCATCTGAGAGGCTATCCAGACCATTGTGTATCATCATAATGGGGACTGTGGCTCATTGAGGATACAAGCTAAGCTGCTTGGATATAGAAGTCCAAATACAGTGGCTTAAATGGGATAGAAGTTTCATTGTCTCTCTTTAATAACACCCTGATCTGCAAACAGTGCGGGGTGGAGCCGTAACTGGAGTTCCTTTTATCCTGTGGCTTATCCCTTCCCCGGAATGCTGTTTAAGTCCCTGTGAAGCAAAGTGGTTTACCACCTCGTTTTCATTCTAATCCCTGGGAATGAAAAAGAGAAAAATAAGAACTTAATCAAATTTATTTTAAGGAGGTACTGCAACAGGGAAGTTGTGCAGATCACTTCTACTTGCATCTTGTTGATGCGAACTTGGGCATATGGCCGCGTATAACTAAAAAGAGGCTCATGCTGGTCAGCCATGGGCCCTGTCAAAGCTTGACAGGGGGGATCCTATTAAAGGAAGATAATGAGAAACAATCAGCAGACTCCACCACACTGGCCAAGGATGAAGGGAGAGTTAAACATTTAATTTGTTACTTTCAGGTCATGCAACAGATGTTTCTTTGTCTCAACTCTGACACTCTCTTCATACCTATCATGGCCACCTAGAAAATACTGTATGCTGTTAGGCAGGGCTGCCAATCCAAGATGAGCAATTTTCTGCTTGCTTAAAATATTAATTCCAGTCCTAATGAGGGTCAAACAAGTGAGATATTTTCCTAAACTAGGAAGAAAAAGTGCATTACAGATGACCTCAAGCTCTGTTACTAGCTGTACCTTGTATAGCTATACTTTGTTATTAAAACATCCTAAATGCTAAAATTCAAACTTATAAGTAAAATATTCAAATTAGTGGACAATTCCTAAGAGAACTCTTCACTTTTTATATATTTCAACATCATAGTTATCAAATCAAGAGAACCCTTCATGCATTTATTTTAAGAGATTAATTTATTGAAGAAAAACTCTTTATCTCTGTATTGATATAAAACAAACTGGTGCCTGACAAATTCTATTGGAAATATAAGCACTGATAAGGCTGTGATTGCCATGTTGTCAGTGCCTAAGAGGCATTTCCAGCCACTGGTAGTAGCTAATCCCAGCTGACAGGAGAAGACTGGGGATAACGCCGTTTTTTTTTTGAGTTCTTCTAACAAATGTGTTAACTCTCAGAAACACACTTATTTTACAGTGTGTAATTTCTTCTCTGTATAAGAAAGAAAGACTCGGATTTTCTAGGAGATTTCAGGGTATACTTATATCAAAAACATTCTTATGCTATGTCTTTTGATAGTGCCAGCATAGGTCACTCTACAGCTAAAGAATTCCCATGGGCCGGGCGCAGTGACTCACACCTGTAATCCCTGCACTTTGGGAAGCTGACGGGGGCAGATCATGAGGTCAGGAGTTCGAGACCAGCCTGGCCAATAAGGTGAAACCCCGTCTCTACTAAAAATACAAAATTTAGCCAGGTGTGGTGGCATGTGCCTGGAGTCCCAGCTACTTGGGAGGCTGAGGGAGAAGAATCACTTGAACCCAGGAGGCAGAGGTTGCAGTGAGCTGAGATAGTGCCACTGCACTTCAGCCTGGGTGATAGAGTGAGACTCCATCTCAAAAAAAAGAAAAAAAGAGAATTCCCATGGAAGTTATCCACCCCCAAACTTGTCACTAGAACCACTGACCAGGATACAACCGTTGGGCAAATCGGATCCACCAGAAAGTTAGGATAAGTAAGTCACTGGGCTAAATTTTCAAACCTCTCAATTTTCTTCTTTAAATAGGTATCCTGGTTTGATGACATTTTGCCAGAGGTATTAAGAAATGCAGATGCATCTGTGATCTTTCACCAGGTGATTGACAATTTATAATTATATTGCAGATTTTTTTTCCCAAAAAGCAAAATATAGTTTGAATGATAAATCTTCCTTGCTTCTTCTACTTCCTAGTGTGAAGATTCTCAACATGGATTCCATGAAATTGCTTTGGGAGTTCTACAAAACTCTTGAAAGTATCTGTAAAATTTGTATACATGTACAGACTCTTAAAAGGGTGTTTGCTACTAAGAAGTTTCCAGTAATTGGATGGCACAATAGTGAAATAAAACCTAAAAACAAAAAAATGAATATGATTGTCATTTATTAATTCCTATATGCCAGGTATTATGCTAAGTATTTCACCTAAAATACATCATTCTATCCTCACAATAACCCTGTTAAGTATGTAGTAATAGGCCTCGTGCGGTGGCTCACACCTATAATCTCAGCACTTTGGGAGGCCAAGGCAGGTGGATTGCCTGTGCTCAGGAGTTCAACACCAGCCTGGGCAAAATGGCGAAAGCCTGTCTTTAATAAAAGTACAAAAAATTAGCTAGGCATGGTTGCACACACCTGTCATCCTAGCTACTAGGAGGGCTGAGCCATAAGAATCACTTGAACTGGAGAGGTGAAGGTTGCAGTGAGCCAAGATCATGCCACTGAATTCCAGCCTGGCTGACAGAGGGAGACTCTGTCTCCAGAAAAAAAAAAAAAAGGTTGGGGAGAAGGCAAGGCATGTTTTAGCAGGTCATATGAATAAGGAGTTGGGCTGTACAGATGGACCGAAGAGGAATAAGATCACAAAGCCAAACTTAAGTTTGTACAAAATAGAAACTCAAAAAGATACACTGTCATGTGGCTAATAAATAGTAGAAGCCAGATTTTAACTCAGGGTGTTCTCACGCCAAAAGCAGTGCTCTAATTCTGTGATTCTCGCCTCCTGCTGTATTGAGAAGTGCAGGAAGAATCTGCCTTATGTTGATGAGCAGTATCTACACTAAGAGCAAGGGAAAGGTTTTGATTTTTTCTTTTTTTTAGGTGTCGGGGCTGGAATTTGTCTGTCATTTGTTATTGATTGGTTCATTCATTCATACACATATCAAATATTTACTGAGCACCTAGCTTATGGTAAGCACAATACTAAATACTGGGGAACTCAACATGAAAATGCATGTCCCTTTTCTCAAAGGAACTGACAGGTTAGTAGGGACATAGTCCTACTAACACACAGCAATGCTAGAATGAAAAGGAGCCAAAGTGAATTTGTGAACATGCTACAATAAGAACACAGGAAGAGGGGTGCTCCCCAGGTGAATCTGAGATTATTTAAAAGATGAGAAACTCTTGAAATGAAAATTTCAAAAAGAGGAGTGTTTAGGAAGATAAGTAGAGGAAGCTGCAGATGAGAGAGAGGGAAGAGAAAACATGGCATGTTTAGGGAGTGTCCCATGCCTTGACAGTATAGAAGAATGAAGAATGAGGTGGATACAGAGGTGTGTTGAGGTAGAGTTATAAGGCTGCACTGCAAGATGTGCCTATGAAAAGCCAGGTAACATGGATGATAAAGCCACTGACACCATTTGAGCAGCAGTGACCTGCTTTCACAAAAGTGTCAGAAGGATCACTCCAGCAGCACTGGGGAGGAAGGACGGAGGAGGCCTCAGACAGAAGTCTGGTCTATTTACTAGAAAGCCATAGAATGATCTGGGTGACTCGATGGTGTTGCCTTGGACTAGGACCGCGGCAGTGGGGATAGATTTAAAAGAAAATTGGGATGTAGACTCAGTAGGCCCTGATGGCCAATAAGATATGCAGGATGGGAAGGAGGAGGAAAAACGCTAGGATGACTCCCAAGCGTGTGGCTTATACAGGTGGTAGGTGATGGTGATAGTCACGGTTGGGAACACAGCAAGAGGAACAGATTTGACAAGAGGAGTATCTGAGTTAAGTTTTGGATCTGTTAAATATGAAGTGCCTATAAGACATCCCGTTGGAGAAATCCAAAAGGCAATTCCCTCCTGTGCCCTTGAGACTTCAGGCTGCCTCAGTTCCATGGAGATTTGTGGTGGACTCAGAGGAAAAGTCCTTCCCTCGGTTCTAGGTCTTCCTTTGCCTGTAGGCCACTAGAGCAAGGCTGCTTTTGCTCTGAGTCTCAGAGTATTGTGAAAATTAGCTCCTCTAGCATCTGATTCTTTCTAATTCCTTTTTCCACAGTGGTTCAGAACCATTAACGGGACCCAGCAGAGCATTCTCCATGCCACATTCTCTATTGTCCTTTTCTCTTTCCCCTGGGTATCCATGTATATTCTCTTCTTTCTTCTTTCACCCAGAATGCTAAAGTCTCTGTGCACATGGATAACAGAACACAAATATATGTCTGGCTGAGTGTAAGGAGATGTCCACATATTCAATCTCCATTAAGGAATTCCCCATCTCTGCTACACATATGTACGGAATAAAGTGTAGGAAATGAGTGAAGACGCTGACAGTGGTTATCTCTTTATGTGGTGCAATGCTAAGTAGTTTTGATATATTTCTTCTTCTCTTTGTTTTTAAAGTCTTCTATTTGTTTAACAACAAAACATCAAAAAATATAGAATTTGTAATTTCCTCCCTTTTGTCCTCAGTGCCCGTGCCTGAGGTTGTCTCTGTGATAATGAGTCGAACCTGCCCTGGATGCCAACCGTTGATCCTGCACGCTCCTGTTTTTATTTCTGCTCAGTGCCTGTTCTGTGATCAAGTGGAAATCACATGTTCAGTGAAAGGCAGAACCCATATGAAAGAGAGCTGATTACTGCGAGCATTCGCTGTATTATAGTGAGTGTGAAAAGAGAAGTGTAGCAGGCTATAATCAGAGTGAAAAGGAAGCTCCATTCCTCATCGGCTGTGACGTCGTCGCACATCAAATGGAAACCATGGCAATGAGTTAGTAATACGAAACCGTAGTTGCCAGAATGCTGCAACTGAGAGAGGGTGGAACAATGGAAAGGTAGCAGGAAGGAACAGTGTCACCCAGTACAAATGTCAAACACTGGATCCTGGTGTAATTAAAGCTGGGCCCTCAGGAGACATGACAAAGGCTTACAATGGTGCCACCACCCTGTGGTGTCTGTCAGGTGACACCCCAGCCTGAACAAGACTATCGCCTGACACCATAGAAACACTGTCCTCTGATTCAGGACTCACCAACGGGGAAGTTAAAAATTAACCGTGGCATTTATGTTACCCCTACGCACACCTTCAGACATCTGAAATGTCTCCTGGCAGAGGCCTCTGTGGCCTGCTGGTGCTGTACCCTTCAGATTGTTTTACTGTCTCTCATTAAACAGCAACACTATTTCTGAACGGTGGCTGTTTCTACAGAAAGGCTGACCAGGAGGGCCAAGGCTATGTTTTGCCCAGTGTCCTGGGGCTCTGGGATATTGTGACAGCCCTGGAAAGTGAGCAGCCCTTCAGTGACTGGACTTCTAGAATCTGCCTCGCCTGCCTTCCAGCTTCCCTGAGCCCCTTCTGATTAGGGTATGTTTGCTTCCTCACAGCCATTTTCACTTCTAGCTGAGTGCTCTATATGTCTAGATTTGGGGACACCAGGAAAGGTTCTCTAAGTCTCCAAACACTTTGACCATGAACTAATTCAGGCTCAAAATTCCATAATAAGAGTCACCACTGTCTTTTGACCATAGTTAAAATTCAATGAACTCTACAAGCAGAGTGGGTGAAGGCAATGACATCCTCTTCTTAATCCAGTTCCTGCAGGTGCATGGAATTCCCCCAGATATTTTGGCTTACCACGTCCTTCCCCACTTCTGAATTACTGTAGAGTCTTTGTGCACTAAGCACCTTAGTGCCTATCATATTGCATTGTTCTCTAGTCCACTGATTCTCTAGTTGGGACAATTCTGTCCTCCAGGGAATGTCTGGCAGTGTCTGGACACAGCCTGGGAAGGTGCTACCAGCATCTAGTAGGTAGAAAGCAGGATAGCCCCCCGCAACACAGAATTAACCAGCCCAATATGTCAACAGTGCTGAGGCTGAGAAACCCTGCTCTAGTCAATGGATGTCGCCTCTGCATTTTCAGTCATATTAATAATATTTCAAAGAAAAAAATGCGATTACCCCTAAAATGAAAGTATTAAGCCTTGTCAGTTATCTGACAAGTATGGTATGAATACCTTTAACAGATCCTTTGAGAGAACAGTTTTAATACATGGAGGAAGACTATTTGGATGCTAGTGTGAGGAGTGAGACTGAGTGGAAACCATTCAGAATTGAAACTTACAGAGGAAATGTCACCTTCCCTGAGACAGATGCCAAAAGATTACTCTCTGATTATTTGGTTTCTTCTTCTAATGCAGTTGGCTAGTTTACCAGCGTATACATCAAAATCTCCTGAGAAGCTTTTCCAAAATTAATATGCTTAGTCCCCATCCCCAAAATATGTTTAGGGGCTGGGCAGGTGCTTTCAAGGCACTCTGCAGGTGACGATGATGTACACCCTTGGTTTCCAGCCACTGTGCTAAACACAATTAGCTAGTATGGCCACCATGCTATGTTTTCCTTCCCAAACATGGAAGTCCCATTTTAAAAGAACGAACCATGATTATTCTGCTGCAAGCCCCCTGTAAATTAAGACGGAAAGGCCCTTCCTGTCCGGGCTTGAATCCTCTTATCTTGAGAAATAACACCACCTCCGCACCCACCCACCCGCCACCACCAGGGCCATCTCCATTAAGTTTCCATTACCAGGCCCTGCAGCAGAGGCAGTGTTACCTGACATACAACTTCCTGAAGTTGAATACACCTGAGAGAAGGAGCATCTCTCTGGGCTCTCAGTAGCTTGTTCATTATGCAGCATTTCAGAATTTCAAGGCAACTCACTTGCCCTTTAAAAAATGTCCTCTTTTATTTATGTGCTCACTCATTCCATCAGTCAGCCAACAGCTGTATTTTAGACTGCTTGTCCATAAAATTATGCCATGTGTATTTGAGATCATGATATTACAAAAATAGTTTCCTTGGAGGAACTCACAGTCTATTAGGGGCACAAAATGAAAGAAAAACCATGTGACGCTGAAGAAAAAACAGAATAAAAGAGAAACTATTTAGACCCCGTTCAACAAGTCATTTATCTTTTGGTATCTATTTCCTTGTCTGTATGACAATGAGGGTGGATTAAATGGTCTTTAAAACCCCTTCCAGCTTTCAAATCCTCTAAATCTATAATGCTGTGTGTTTGACCTGAGTGTTTGTGTATTTATTGATAGAGTTGTAGCCCCAAGAAGGATGTCAAATAAGGGAATGAAACCCCCTCCAGGGAGATACCTCCAAAGCTCACCTATAAATGTCAACCTCTGCCAGCCCTTTGGGATGAGGCCATGAATGCCCTTCTCTGATGGAAAGCTTTACCTCTGCAGTTAGTGAGTCCATGGAGATATGGACAGGATATAGTCCCTCAACCTCAGCCCACTCACTGGTGGGATTTGGACTTATCAGGTTCTGCTGCCTCAGACCCATGGGCTGTCATCATCCTAAGTGCCTGCACACCTACCCAACCCTGACCTGCTTGCCCTGCCCAGGATTCACTCAGTCTGGAAGGCTTGGCTTGGCTTTCACTTTGTTTTCCATTTGTTCATCCATCAACTATTAGGTGCATGCATGTTCATATCAGGCACTACCCTTGGCACCCAGATACAGACATAGACATAAAAGCAGGCCCTGCCTTGCAGAGCCCACAGTCCAGCTCTGCCTAGCCCTGGGCTTTGGGCAGGGCTCAAAGCCCACTTTGTTAGCTGTGATTCGGCTGTGGAGGAATGAATGTCCAGAATTTCATGGTCAAGGCTTTGGCTGACTCTCCTAATTTGTCAATTAGACCCCTTCTGATATGGATGCCTGTCTACATCTCACACTAGCTTACCTTCCTCTTTTCTTCTGGACCCTCTGCATTGGCCTCCCCAAATCCATGTGGTCAACTAACCTCTCCCCACCCTGGACCCGGTCCTGATTTCTTCCACTAATACGCCATGCTGTTCTTGAAATGTCAGCTGTTGCCATTTCCACCTGAGTAATGACAGGATGGAAGAATCAAGTCACCCTCACTGCCCCAGTCCTTCATAACTAGGAACACTTTTATTCAATATGTTCTTAAAGCATCTTGTTTGAGATGTATCACAATTAAAAACAGGAGGCTTTTAAACAGATGTAGTAATGGAGCATTAATGGCATTTAAGTGATTGCTGAGAGAGTTTCCCACCACACACAAATGTCTAGAGCCATATTTTGCAAAAACTGAGTAATGGGAAATGTTCTGCCAAGACTCATCAGTTTGCTCTTTCTCTGCAGTCATGCTGCCAGTGCAGGGATGATGCTGGTGACAGACAAACCCAGCTTTCCTTGGAAATAGCAATCCAAAGTTTCTGTTATCTGTCCCTCTGCATTCCTGTTCCCCACACCACCCCCATGCTAGAAGGAGTTTAATATGCAGCACATATGTGTTTCTCTTTTGCTGGGGTTGGGATTTTGCTCTGGAGCCTGTAAGGCTGGCTTGCAAACATACGGGCAAATCCTCTTTTTCCAGCCTCCCTCTATGTCCAGAATCCCCTCCAGCATGGAGAGCGAAGGCAACACAAGCTCACGCCACAATATGGAGATGTTTATCCAGAGTCTCTGGCTTAGTCTTCACTCTAAACCCCTAAACACACTGTCAGCAAAAGGTCACTCTCAGTTTTCTTTAAGCAAGGAGACTTTGAAGCTGCTATTTCCCAATCCAAGGAATTCCAGAGGAAAGTTGCAATGGAAATTGCTGTGACCAACACAGTGGGCTATTAATAACATTTTAAAGTCAACGAGCATGTCGTCATTCGCTCTCATATCATTTCTTTCAATCCCCACGGTCCCACACACTGCCAGATGGGTAGAATCTTAAATCCTGGGCTGGTAACCCATGGGTCCCTCCTCACCACTGAAAGTTACAACAAAGACACAAGGAACTATTAAAGAACCTCTACATAATCACCTCCCTCAAACTCCTAAAGTATATGCTAAATTCCAAGTCATCACTGGCCAGCCTAGAGAAAGAGGAAAGCCAACTGTTAACTGTAGCTAAATAGCTAGATTTCCAAATAGTCTTTAGCCAATTGTGTCTGTCTTTCCCCTCTCATTTTCCCCCATTGGCAAAATGAGGATAATACTTTAGCTGCCTAGTACATATAACTAAGATTTGAGAAGTGCTTTGAGATCCACAGATAGGCAAAAGCTAACACTTTGGAGCCCTCCCGTGGGTTGGGTCTTCACTGGTATTCCTCATACCTGCCTTGTGAATTAAATGTCATCTCCACTTTTCAAATGAGGAAATCCCATTCCCAAGAGCTCAAGAATTTGACCCAGGTCACACAATTGGTAAACTGAGCTGGGAATCTAACCCAGAATCTTGTGACTCCAAAGGCTAATAGCTAAAATAATTTAATTTCCCCTAAAATCAGCATATGTACTTTTATAAATTTGTTTATTTAATAAGGTAATTATTGAGCACCTATTATGTGCCAGATGTTTGTGATAAATTGATGAACAAATTAAATAAAATTCTTGGCCTCATAGAGATTATCCTCTAGTGAGCAGAAAAGAAGGAAGCTATTTCAGGGTTCTTTTTGCTTAAAACTCCAAAACATGTATTGCTATCGAAAACACAAGTAGACACTATAAAAAATGCTGCATGAAGAATGCAATATTCCTAAATGAAACTGAATTGATTACAATGCCCAAACCCAGGAAATTTGACCATTAAAATAAGAAACCATAATAGTGAAGAAATGGATTTCCATTCCTATAGTAGATGGCTGACAACTGCTGAAATTCTGTATCATCAGTCAGCTTTGTATAACAGAACACTTGAAAGGATGAAGTGTCTGTCAATTGATGATTCCTTGCCATAACATTCAAAGGTTTATATTTCTACATATATTTCATAAATAAAGACAAAAGTACTCCAGGGGATAAATTGCTCAAAGTCACTCAGAGATCATTTCTATAATGGCGAAGTACAGTCCTGAGTAGAAAATTAAATGACAGATTTACCATTGGAGATGTGAGAAAAATTTGATGAATGCTACAAGACATGCTCTTTTTTTAAAATTTCATTTTAAGTTTCTGGGTACATGTGCAGAATGTGCAGGTTTGTTACATAGGTAAACATGTGCCATGGTGGTTTGCTGCACCTATGAACCCATCACCTAGGTATTAAGCTATTTATCCTGATGCTCTCCCTCTCCCCACCTCACTCCCAAACAGGCCCCAGTGTTTTATTCTCCTCCCTGTGTCTATGTGTTCACATTGTTCAGCTCCTTCTTATAAGTGAAAACATGTTGTGTTTGGTTTTCTATTCCTGCATTAGTTTGCCGAGGATAATGGCTTTCCAGCTCCAGCCATGTCCCTGCAAAGGACATGACCTCATTCCTTTTTATGACTGGATAGTATTCCATGATGTATACATACCACATTTTCTTTATCTAGTCTAACATTGATGGGCCTTTGGGTGGATTCCATGTCCTTGTTATTGTGAATAGTGCTGCAATGAACATATGCATGGATGCATCCTTACAATAGAATGATTCCTATTCCTTTGGGTATATACCCAGTAATGGGATTGCTGTGTCAAATGGTATTTCTGATTCTAGGTCTTTGAGGAATGGCCACACTGTCTTCCACAATGGCTGCACTAATTTACATTTCTACCAACAGTGTAAAAGTGTTCCTATTTCTCTGCAGCTTTGCCAGCATCTGTCATTTCTTGACTTTTTAATAATTGCCATTCTGACTGGCATGAGGTGGTTTTGATTTGCATTTCTCTAATGACCAGTGATGTTGAGCTTTTTTTCATATGTTTGTTGGCCACATATATGTCTTCTTTTGAGAAGTATCTGTTCATGTCCTTTGCTCAATTTTTAATGGAGTTGTTTGTTTTTTCTTCTAAATTTGTTTAAGTTCCTTGTAGATTCTGTATGTTAGACCTTTGTCAGATGGATAGATTGCAAACATTTTCTCCCATTCTGTAGGTTGTCTGTTCACTCTAATGATAGTTTCTTTTGCAATGCAGAAGCTCTTTAGTTTAATTCTATTCCATTTGTCAATTTTTGCTTTTGTTGCAATTATTTTTGATGTTTTCATCATGAAATCTTTGCCTCTGCCTATACAAGACATGCTCTTAACTTTCTCTGTTTCAAGCAATAGGAATGAGCATTAAGTGACACCTATGTGACAATCCTACAGAAGTAAGACTTTCCCTCTTAAAAGCTCTGGTTTCTCCTTTAGAATGGATAGTTCTGATAATAGGAGTCCTAGAAGGTGGGCCACCTAGTATTTTTCTACTGCTCAGCATAGAAAAGACAAACGACTCAGCATCCAGACTGTGATGCTGTGGACCACCTTCTAGGACTCCTATTAACACAACTTTCCATTCTAGAGGAGAAGCTATAGCTTTAAGAGGGAAAGTCTGACTTCTGAAGCATTTCACCTAGGCATCACTTATCCTCACTCCTATTGCTTGAAACAGACAAAGGTAAGAGAATGTCTTGTAATAGTCACTAAATTTTTCTCCCACCTCTGCTGGATCATGTAATTTTACTTTATCAGAGCATGTTAAGACCCAAAAAATGTTAGGTGATTGTTTTGATGATCACTTTACTTTTGGCTATTGTAATGAGTGTTTCCCAGCAAGTGGTAGCACTAGTGGTTCAAATTCTGACTCTGCCACTTAGCAGTTGTGTCATTTTGGATATATTATTTAATTTCTGTATGTCTTGGTTTCTTCATCTGAAAAGTGGGAATAAAAATAGTACCTACTGGCCAGGCACGGTGGCTCATGCCTATAATCCCAGCACTTTGGGAGGCCAAGGCAGGTGGATCATGAGGTCAGGAGTTTGAGACCAGTCTGGCCAATACGGTGAAACCCCATCTCTAATAAAAATACAAAAAGTAGCTGGGCATGGCGGCACATGCCTGTAGTCCCAGCTACTCGAGGGGCTGAGATGGGAGAACTATTTGAACTGGGGAGGCAGAGGTTGCAGTGAGCTGAGATTGCGCTATTGCACTCCAGCCTGGGTGACAGTGAGACTCCGTCTAAAAATAAAATAGTACCTATCTACCTCATAGGGCATTGTAAGGGTTCACTGAGTTAATACATGTGGAAGCACTGAGTGAATTCATATCTGGCACCAGAGTAAGTACTCCATAATGACAGAAGTTATTATTATTTAGGATTGTACAGCAAAGTGGAGTAACAGGGAAACATTCTGACTTAGCCCGTTTGCTCTGATAGCATTTGAAATTCTTTTTCTTCAATGGTGGTTGAAGACATGTAGAAACAATTTCCTGGCATGTTTGAAAGATCATGAGATAACTAACAGAGCTTTTTGGCTATCTCAACCAAAAAATAGGAATAAACTATCACATAGTCCATCAGGTTATCAGGCACAGAGGCATCCACACAGATGACTGAATACTGAATTTCCTTTGGGTGGTTTGATTGCCCTGTCTAGACCTGACCTGAGAGTGCTGACACCCATCAAGGCACAAACCAGGCAGTCACGACGCTTCAAAAGGAGCAAAAGAACTAAGTGCTGCTGAGCAGAATGCTATGCCAACATGGAAATGACAGTTAAGAATCCTTTTCTATTCATATATGGGGTACATTTCAGAGGCTGAGTTAAGAAAGAATATTACACCAAATTGCAATGATCCAGTTTCAGCTTGGGAAGAAAGCACTGAGATGAAATATTTGTTTTCTCATGAGAGATTATTATCTTGGGCAGCCTTCCAAGTGATTTGTTAAAATGGAACACAAACCAAAAGATGAATCCGATGAGACTTCATAGTTGTTACAAGTGGGCCAAGGTATAAATTGTGAGGCTGACTGGTTCTTTTCACATGTACTTGGGCAACAACTTGGGTGTCCTATGGGCAAAGAAGGAAATAGATGGCTGTTGAAGGAATATCTTTTTTTTTTTAATGTCACAGCCTGAGTTCCAAATAATGACCTTGATGTGCCCCTGACAAAAAAAAAAAAAAAAAGGAGAAAAATGTGTTGAGCACCTTGAGCTTTTGGTTCTGAAACAAAATTTTCACTTCCCTCTGAGAAACAGCTTCCCTTTCTAGATGGAAATCTGTGCAGACACCTAGTTGACCAAGATGCTTTCTTGTAGTTTCAAAAAATGATCAGGCACAGAAAGACAAACTTCGCATGTTCTCACTCATTTGTGGGAGCTGAAAATTAAAACAATTGAACTCATGGAGATAGTGGAATGATGGCTACCAGAGACTAGTAAGGGTAGTGGAGAGGGGAAATGTGACATGGGGATAGATAATGGGTACAAAAATATAGTTAGATACAATGAGTAAGATCTAGTATTTGACAGCATAGAGTGACCACAGTCAGCAATAATTTGTTGGACATTTTAGAATAACTGATGGAGTACAACTGGAATATTTGCAACACAAAGAAATGATGAATTCTTGAGGTGATGGAAACCCCATTTACCTTGATGTGATTATCACACACTGTATGTCTGTATCAAAATATCTTGGGTACCCCATACATATGGATACCTACTATGTACTCATTAAAAATAAAAAGTAAAAAAATGATTAAAATATGCTAGGAAGTAGAGTTGGCAGCCCCACTACCTCCACAGAAAAAACAAAACAAATTTTTACTCCCTCAGCTCACCACAGACTGAGTCTTTCTAAGAGTTTATGATAGTTAGCATCTTACTGAAAGACTCATTAACCGAGTAAATGTCCAGCAGTAAAACTGAGTAGACAATAAAAGTTTATGTACATGCTACTGTATAAATTAAAAATTAAAACAACCTATTAATTTCAGCAAAATGCATATGTTTCCTTGGACATCAGGGTATTTCAGTTCAAAATATTTGAGGGCTTGCAATGTCTACAAAGTATCTTCAACTAGCATCTTCAATTTGCTAAGAGAAAGCCTAGTTTTAACATACACATAAAACTTTCTAGATTTATTTCCATTTTTTTCCTACATATTTACTCACAGCTTCCTTAGTTGCCAAAGAAACTTAAAAATCCCTTGTGGGTGCCAGGTGCTATGGCTCATGCCTATAATCCCAGCTTTTAGGGAGGCAGAAGCAGGAGGATAGCTTGAGCCCAGGAGTTCAAGACCTGCCTGGGCAATATAGCGAGACCCCATTCTCCACAAAAAGGAAAAAAACAAAAAGACAAAAAAAAAATAATAAGCGTAAAAAATCTTTGTGGCTTTGCATTAATTTAATAATCAAAAGACAACTACAGGTTTTATTAAATGTCTCACCATATACTACTTGGCTATAGTTTTTTTTTAAGTACAAGGACTGAGCCTGAGTATAATAATAAGAACTATGATTACTACCACTAATGCTAATATTATCAGTAGGAAAAGTCTCTATATTTATTTAATCAAATATATTTTCGGGGGTAAATTTTACCCTAAAAAATAGCTGAATATTATGGAGAATGGCGTGCTCCTACTATAAAGCATGAATAGATTTCATCACTGTCATTGGTGAATGGACCTGAGAGGAGCACGGCAGGACTCAAGCTGGGAGAATCATCCAGAACAGTAGGAGTATAGCAGATCTAGAAGCAAAAGGACACAAAGAGTAGGCACTGAGAAAGCTGCAAACCTACTCACAGGTTTTAGAGAGCTCCCCAACACAGTGTCAGGCCCTGCCCCCAGTGCTTCACTGAATGTGTAGGGTGAGATTTGTACCAGCACAGATACATCTTCCGGACCTGGCTGTCAGAGATGCAAGGGCTGGGCATGGCTGAAGCAAGGCACAAACTGATGGACACTGATTCAGGAAGTATCTGCTTGTCATCAGGATGGCAGGTCAAGTAAGTTGGTTTGACCAAATAACCACTTAATTTGATATAAAAGTGTCAAATTGGCGGTTTGAAATTCTTAAATCTATATTCAAAGCAAAGAAAACTATAGCCTGTATAAACTTACAAATAGGATTTAGGTCCAGCAATCAGGGTAAAAGAGCTGCAAAATTCATCTCAAAAGTAATAAAGCATATAGAAATGTCAAATATTATCACTATGCCATTATTTTGCCGCACCTCCATTATTAGATTCATTTATTGTAAGTATCACACTTCCAGTCTGGACATGAAAGCTAAATTACGGTATTGTAGAAAATGCACATTTTGGGACCTACTCTGGATTGTTTTAGCATGCAAATAAAACCATATTAATTGCCATTTTTGGTAGCCATGGATTTCTTAGGACTTTTTATCTGCAACCAAACTAATTGGTTCTGAATCCATTCTGACAACATTTTAATTATTCACTAGTTAATAATTCTTAAAAGCAACTTCAACATTAAAATGTCTTTAAGAGCATGCACAGAGCTCTTCAATTCCAAATAATTTTATACAACATTCATATCAACCTAAATATTCTCTGAGATCTTTATAAATGTGTGCAACATATTTCTCTATTCAGAAAATAACCTTAAAATTATGACTGTGTATAACACCCTTTGCATGATATGTATGCATATTCCCCAAACACCTTGTTTTTTCACATAGTTTGAGTTTCTCTGATGTTAGTTTTTTTAAAAAATCGAGAAAGCAATTTTTTTAAAGCCCAGTTCCTACTATTTGTACAACTATACCATGGAGAGTATGATATCAGGAGGAAGTTGCCGAAATGGGCCCTGGGACCAGAAAGTATATTGGAGGACCTCCTGAAAGTGGCCACCTAGGTCTTTTATAATAGAGACAGGGAGGCCTGGGAAAGAGAGAGGAGATACAGGTATTCCCAGGCTGCACCTGTTAACTGCTAAAAGATATGGCAAGAATAGTTATCTCTCCTCTAAAAGTTTAACTGCTCCCAAACAAAGTTTAATTTCTTTCACCAGGGTGAAACAGCTCAGGGTATAATGTCGTTAGTATATTTCACTTCTTATTGCTGTAATCTTTGGCACTTAATTCTTGTATAATACACGTTTTTATAAAAATTTGCTCTTATAAGGTTAAGTATGCATGGGTTAAACATGTGAGCCGAGATTGTGCCATTGCACTCCAGCCTGGGTGACAGAGTGAGACTCTGTCTCAATAAAACAACAAGAACAACAACAAAAACTTACTTTTTTTCTCTCACACCTAGAAGCCATTAAACTGCAAACGTTGTTTGGAGCCTCAGTGAAGAGAACCGGAGCTTCAGATGCTGGCTTCCCTTTGCTAGGAACCCTTAGATAGACCTCTGGGAGGAGTTTGACTGCCTTTTTCCTCCAAAACGACACCCCTCGTCAGTAGGAAGCAGCTAAGACTGGCCATCATACATATTCTAGCGACAGTTAGATGTTCCTCTTCAGAGTGGTGAAATGATATGGGAGTGCTGAGAAGGGAAGAGTGTGGCCCCTTTAAATGTTACAGAATAGGGGAAAGGAAGTGCTGGGTAGAGAAAGACGAGTCCCTGGCTAGGGATCCACCCCCATGGACCTAAGTGAGGACAGGAATTTCCTGCCTAAATGTTGCATTTCCCAAGACCACCCTGGCCTGCCACGCCCCCATCCTGGGCCTATAAAAACCTGAGACCCTAGTGGACAGACACGGAAGTAGTTGGATGTTGTGAGGAACGCGTCGGTGGAAGAAGACGCAAAGGGCTGGTTGTCGCGAGCCCGGCCAGTGGAAGAGCATGCCGACAGGCACGGCAGGCTGGCAGGCCATCGACCAGCAGAAAGACGTAGACTTTGGCTGGAGTGGTCAGAGAAGAGTCAAGCCGCTGAGCAGCCCAACTCCAGGGGAAAACTGTCTCCCTTTTGGCTCCCCCATCTGCTGAGAGCTACTACTACTCAATAAAACATTGCACTCCTTCTCCAAGCCCACATATGATCCTATTCTTCCGCTACACCAAGGCAAAAACCTTGGGATACAGAAATCTCTCTGTCCTTGTGATAAGAAAGGGGGTCTAATTGAGCTGATTTACACAAGCCACCTATAGACAGCAACCTAAAAGAGCACCCGCCCACTGAGGCTTCAGCTGTAAACATTTACCTCTAGTCACTGCCATGGAGTCAGAGCCCCACAGCCTGCCCTAGAGGTTTGAGCAGTAGGGTACTGAAGAAGCCAACCACACACCCCTTGCACGCCCTGCGAGGGAGACCTTTCCCATTTCAGTTTCATTTATTTTCCAAGGTGATAGAATTGTTTAAAAGCCGCTAGAGGCTGGGCACAGTGGCTCATTCCTATAATCCCAGCACTTTAGGAGGCCAAGGTGGATGGATCACTTGAGGTCAGGAGCTCAAGACCAGCCTGGCCAACATGGTGAAACACCATCTCTACTAAAAACACAAAAATTAGCCAAGTGTGGTGGCACAGGCCTGTAATCCCAGCCACTGGGAAGGCTGAGGCAGGAGAATTGCTTGAACCCAGGAGGCAGAGGTTGCAATGAGCTGAGATTGTGTTACTGCACTCCAGCCTAGGCAACAGAGCAAGACTCCATCTCAAAAAAAAAAAAAAAAAAAAAAAAAAAAAAAACCA